>CM059192.1:48245479-48460479 GCA_030323885.1 Branchipolynoe longqiensis
ATACCAACAAAACAACTCAAATGTTTAGGGTTTATTCTGGATACACAGTCCCTTACAGTGTCGATAACAGAACAAAAACTAATTAAGTTTATGACTACAGCGACTCAGCTTATTAAGTTATCAAAGCCAAAAATTAGACAGGTTGCTGTTCTTATTGGCATAATGACCTCATATGCACCTGCTGTGTTATATGGGAAGGCCCATATTAAGTCGCTAGAAATAGATAAAAATTTAGCGTTAACACGAACTAAAGGCAATTTTGAGCGAAAGATGTTTATTTCGCAAGAAGGGTTACAGGATATTGGATGGTGGATGCAACATATAGCAAGTTCACCAAATCCAATCCGCATGGCGGAACCTAATACAGTAATTACTACTGATGCTTCGTTAGAAGGTTGGGGAGCTCATCGAGATGGGGTCACAACAGGAGGTAGATGGCTTGATGATGAAAAATCAGACTATATTAATGCACTAGAATTGCGTGCTATTTATCTGGGCTTACGTAGTTTAGTAAAGATAAATAAATCACAGGTTAGAATACTAACTGATAATACTACTGCCATGGCATATATTCGTAACATGGGTGGAACCAAATCAAAGTCTTGCAATCAGTTATCTAAACTGATTTGGAACTGGGCACAGGCTCAACAAGTCTGGCTGACTGTAGCGCATATTCCAGGGTCACAAAATACACTTGCAGATTATAAAAGTAGAAATTTCCATGACCATTTAGAGTGGTCTCTCTCTACACCTTTGTTTAACTTCGTTTGTGAAAAATGGGGTACACCTGAAGTTGACTTATTTGCATCACGAAATAATAACAAGTTACCCTGTTATGTTTCTTGGCATCCTGAACCGGATGCTTGGAAAGTAGATGCGTTTGCTATTACCTGGGAAAATAATTATTTTTATATTTTCCCACCATTTAGCATTATCAGCCGAGTAGTGAGAAAAATCGGCTTGGAAGGGACACATGCGATACTGGTGGTGCCCGATTGGGACACGCAACCTTGGCTGCCAGCAGTTTCACAACTGGCAAAAGATCATATACGATTCCCAAGAAAACTCGGGAATCTGACGCACCACGGACCGCTAGTGGTTCACGGCGACGTGTCAACGACGCCCCTATTGGCATTCCTTTTCTAAGGAAGCAGCTACAGCAATTTGGATTGGACAGAATTACTGAGGATAGGATAGTATCGGATGCCTGGAGGCCAGGAACTGTCAAAATGTATACAACCTATTTAAAGAAATGGGGTGTACATTGTTTGTTAATGAAAGTTAAGCCAACAAATCCAAAGATTTCACAAGTAGCTCGGTTTCTTCGTTCTCTAGAGGATGAAGGACTTTCCTTTGGATCGATTAATGCGGCGAGGTGTGCGTTATCAATTATATTACCTAGAATTGATGGCGAAACAGTTGGAAAACATTATGTTATTTGTTATTTACTTCGTTCAATTTATCAAAGGAATCCTCCAAAACCAAAGTATAGTCGGTTTTGGGATGTTTCTATAGTATTTAAGTTGTTTCAGGCTTGGCCTCACAACTCGTGGTTAGATATAAAACAGTTAGGTTTTAAGGTCGCGGTCCTGTTATTGTTAGTAACCGGACACAGAGGACAGACGATTGTTGCTTTATCCTTAACTGGATTAGAAATAGACAAGCAACAAGCTACGTTTGATTTAGAAAAATTGCTTAAATCGAACACGTTAGGTGACCCTTTATCAACGGTTCACTTAGACTGTTTTCCGAATGATCGGAAATTATGTGTTGTGTCGGCCATACGGGCTTATATATACAAGACAAAGGATTTACGTGCATCACAACAACTATTAGTGAGCTTTATAAAGCCACATAAGGCGATTTCACGAGACACACTTGCCAGATGGACAATTACGGTGTTGAAATTGGCTGGAGTGGATACGAGTAAATACTCTTCCCACTCAACTAGAGGAGCCATGGTCTCCAAGGCACGGGTGCTTGGTATTTCTGTGAAAAGAATACTAGCGCATGCAGGCTGGAAGACGGCTAAGTCGTTTGCAAAACATTATAATAAACGACTAGAAAAGCCTACCGGCGTTGCAAAGCGTCTTCTCGCCAACTAACAAGAATAGGTGAGAACAAAAATTTAGAATGTTATAATAATAAGAAAGAATGATATTAAGGATAAAAATGAATTATGTAAAGGTCTCCCTAGCCGGAGGCTAGCCTAGGCTGTTTACCGAGGAAAATATTTTTTAGTTATCGAGTTTTCCCTTTGGGTACAGAGATGGTAACTGTTGTTTTACCGAGGTATAAGCCTCGGATAGATGTGGGCTAGGGCCCTCCCGCCACACCCTGCCACATCTATTCCGTTGGTGTACCTTTTCGGTAAAGTAATAGTATCCATTGTTTGAAAGTCATTTTTATCCTCAATAAGTAGGTTAAGATTGCTGGTACTGGACGTGCTTACCTCTCCCTAGCCCACATCTATCCGAGGCTTATACCTCGGTAAAACAACAGTTATCCATCATCTGTACCAAGGTAAGACTCGTATAACTATACTATATATATATATATATATATATATATATATATATATATATATATAATAATAATAATAAATGAGGGAGTCTACACATGATCAAATCCTCCAATCAATAACAGGCATTCTTATATCAACCAATGAAGGTCCAGAACCTTGTAACCAAGGCATGGTGTTTAGTTCGACAGTGCACTGTTGTGGCTGGGTGTGCAATGATCCGTAAATAACACTTGGGGGGAGGGGGTATGTGAGGGGAGTTCCAAAGACTCTCTCACATTTCAAGAAGTGACACCTCTCACATGTCAAGAAGTGACCCTCTCACACTATCTATATTAATACATAATCTCCATACTAACTCCAGAATGGATTACCCACCTCCACACAATCCCATATGCATTTGGTTTTACATACCATTTATCATTATATAGACCATTTGCATTTTATTATAGAATAGTTCTCCATATCACCAATATCCTAAATATCGGGAAATTTGACACATGCCTCATGGTCAGTTTGTAACGAGTAGTTGACCTCTTTGGGGAGAGATAAAAATGTGTTCCGATACTCCAGTGTGTGCATCTTCTTTTTTTTTCTGTTGTTCCGATATCGGACGCAGTGGCCGAATTGGTAGAACGCAGGCTTCCCGTGCATAAGGTTGGGAGTTCAGTTCTCAGTCAAACCAATGACTTACAAAAATTGGTACTTACCGCTTCCTAGCCTGGTGCTTGGCATTATTTGGATAGGGGAAGGACTGGTTAGCTAAGCGTCAGGATAATGTGACTGAGTGGGATATCGGGTCATGGTGCCAGCGTCCTGATGTCGCTATGAGTATGCACTGTCACAAGTCGATACCCCGTCTTGATATGACCTTAGATGTTGCCAGGACGTAAAACCACAACAACCAACCAACATCTGTGCTTGCGAGGTTTGAGTAGGGAGAACCAACCTCCTCATACGATGTTTACTCCCCCTACTAAAGAAGCTGTCTACAGTAAAACCTCTTTAAAGCGACCGACCATGGGACCAACTTTAAATGGCCCATTTAGGGAGGTGTTCGGTTTAGGGAGTTTGAATATTGTAACAATGGTATTGTATGGGTAATCGCTTGGGAGCCAAATAAAGCAATCGATATAGGGGGAGTGGTCGATCTGTGGAGGTGTTATGTTAGAGAGGTTTTACTGTATTTGTTGCTTAATCCGCAGATGGCTTGGTGAAGAAGCTGACAGAGCTGGAGAAGACTGCGTCCATGTATAAGGGTCTCATGGAGCATACCAAGAGTCTGCTCAAGGCTTTCTTCGAGCTGTCACAAGCTCACAAAGGTGCGTGTTCTGTCCCTTGTTTCAAACAAAAGCTTAATGTAATCTTCCGCCAAAGAATGATTTTAGCTTGCTTATTAAAAATATTTGTATGCATATTTTTCATCAGAATGCGCCATTTTGTATCACTTTTATTCTAAAGTTTCCACACCCTTACTGTGGGAAGGGCCGATCACACTTCCCACGACCTTCCCCCCCCCCCCCCGCCCCCCTTCGGCCATGCTATTTCTCCCTGTTTACAATTTGTGTATTAGGGAGATCTCCCTACTCACACTCTTATCTGCTTGGCAGCTCTGATAAAGTCAACGTGAAATTGGAAACACCAGTTCTCATCTGATCACTAAAGTTAAGCAATGTTGAGCCTCATCAAAACTTGGGTTGACCACCTTGGGAATACGAAGTGCTGTAGAAATCCGGATACAGGCTTTTTATAGCCTACCAAATAAGTAATAAATAGGTCAAATACATCGCGGAAGTCCTAGCTTATTACACTTTGGATTTATCCAGAAATATGCAAATTAGACAAAATTGAAAATCATTAATAGAATTAGCACTCTAATTCTCTCTAACTTCTCGAAAGTGAATCAATGCTACGAGGACTATTAAGTATCCATTTAATTCAAGGATTTCTCAAATTTATTGGTTTAAAAGAATAATTTAAGGCACAAAACTGACCTTTGCTATAAAATTTTAATTTAATATATCTCAACTATAAAGACGCACCTCGGTAATATTTGGATTTCCCTGTTGCGCTAATTTCTCCATGTGACATGTCTGTGTGGAAGTTTTACGATAATGAATGCAGTTTAGCCCCAAACAGCAAAAGGGAATAAATACCCTGAGCACAAGGACCGACTGAGATGATTAATTAATTACCATTACTTGCTCCTATGACCTCTCTGACCTCTGTGGGGCCCTTTTGGGTTGGGGTGAGGGAAAGGGGTTGACAGCCGTCGCTTAGAAATATCATGAAGTAGGGTTCGCACAGGCCTTGAAAAGTCCTTGAAAACCGAACCAGTCCTTGAAAAGTCCTTGAATTTTCAAATATCAGCTTTTGTCCTCGAAAAGTCGGTGAGTTTATTTGAAAAATTCATTGAATATTTGCAAATATCCTTGGAATTCTTGTTTGGGGTAAAATAATCAGCTGACCAGGGCTCCTCCAAAAGGGTGAAACCAAGAAGAAAATGGCTCACAAGTGTTTTGTCCAAGCAAATTCACTTCGATCTACAGCAAAATGAAAAGCTGATGAAGTAGCAGGAATCGAGAACAAACTTAATTTGAAACTGAGCAAACTGAAAGATCTGTAATAAACACTTAGTGAAGACCTAAGCTATTTTTAGCTGGTGATACTGATAGGTAAACTCTTTTTCTTAAATAGAATGTAAATTGTGTATGGCAAAAAGTCCTTGGGAAAAAGTGTCCAACTATCCTTGAAAAGTCCTTGAATCTTTTCCCAAAATATTTGCATGAACCATGCCATGGTTCTGCTCACCTTGAGTCAATATGTGTACATTAGAGGTTAGGCCGAGTGGCTATATTAAGCCATGTTAATATTGCACTGCTCATTCTATTATGACATCTGGAGGGTGGTTTTCGCTTGCATGATTCTGTTGCAGCATTTGGCGATGTGTTTTATGCGATCGGTGTTCGCGAACCACAACCAAGTGCGAGCGTGGCATTCACCAAGTTTGGAGAGGCTCACCGAGAGATCGAGCGTTTCGCCATCCGCATGTTAAAGACTGTCAAACCCGTAAGCGCAAGGCCGGCTTTCTGTCGACCACCATGTTTGTTCGGTGGGCACTCAGCACTTCATCTAGGCACTGATTTAGAAAACGCGGCACCTGGCTGGCAATGAATGGTGGTTTCATTCCAAATTATTTTGACTGGCACAATATATTCACTAATGAATCTTAATATTTTGTGGTCATGTTATTTATATATAATATCACCACAAAATATTAAGATGGCGAAAAGGCTATATGTATATACATATATGTGTGTATATAACCTTTCAGCCATAACTATTAACTTTAGCATTATTTCGTTGAGCATATGTCGTAACTAAGGTAATGTCCATGAATAAATACGAACAAAATAGATATTTTTATTGAATGAATAGAAAATTGGAAAATTGCAAAAAAATTAGAGAATTAAATGCATGCCAAAATTGTAAGTCAAATTTTCGAGGGGAAGAAGTGCTTACAGCGGTATGTGTCTGCACTCGAGCAGTTCTTGGAGGATGGTTAACCTGACTGCATGCATGTGAGCAGATGTTCAGGTCGCTCGGCAGTGCTTCGGACCAGCACATATGTAGCGGCTAGAGATCTACAAACGATTACAGCATAATAGAATATGTGAGTAGTGCGACTGGGTTGGAACACTGCAGTCTAAATAATATTGACATAATAGATTATAATCCCATAAAAGAAGAGAACATGTTAGGAAAACATGAAAGTAATTCATACAACCATCTGTTTTTGTGTAGAATTAATTTTTTTCACTTCTGTAATTGACAATGCATCCCAGCCAGGTCCACTGCGTTTTCTAGGTGCCTACTAATATATTTCACCAGTTATGGACTCCATTCAAATTTTGTGTCCAACACCTCGACTCCTTTCAGAATTTGGTGTAATCTTCCACGCGATCGGTGTGCACGAGATGAACAGGGAGTGCGGTGCCGCTTTCTGTTTGTTCGGCGATGCACATAAGCGGTTTGAGCGATTAGCGCTCAGTAAGCTTAAGACTGTCAAACCTGTGAGTGAGTTAAGCGGTAGTGGTTTCTCCCACACTGAAGTAGCCGAGTAAGCCTGAGGCTGTGGAGGTGTCTTTCGCAATCCTGCAAACCCATCCAGGATTCAATATTCTTGATGTAGCATAGCTTTGTTTACTAGGGGCTAGTGGTGGTTTTGGATCTTGTTGATTGCCAGTCCTGGTAAGCAAACAAGGTAACTGCCATTGATTCTCTCATAGGCTTAGCATTGTCAGGGAATCGGAGGAAAATAACGGAAGTCCTATTTCATCCAGTATTCTGCCAGCACTGCCCTAGCTCCATTCCACTAATCAGTCAATACAGACTATCTCTGAAGAGCATTTGGCTGACATTGTGACTGTATTATCGCCTGATTATCGCCCACCTAGCCGTCAATTTCTGCTTTTTTTCTCCGAGATCACTTTCATCATATATCATATATATATGTGTATATATATATATGTATAGTTTTAGGTATGTATGTATGTTAACACTTCAGTTACTATATAAATTATATTTTTGTAAGATGAAACCCAGTATATCTGATTAGCTGTGCATCTAAGCACTTACTAACCAGTTAGCCGAGTTGTCATTTTGGCTATATATATTGAAAGACATATTTTGGATTGTGCTAGTTATAATTCTGAGTTCACCGTTGTATCGGGTTTACAAACATGTGGGTCTTCACTGACACTGTGTCTAAATATGTCTCTTTCGATATCCTCCCTGAGTGACACAAACAATACCCTCGATTCGAATTTTAAAATCTATTAATCTACATTATTTAATCAATTATTCCTCCAAAAGTAGTGGATAAAAATAAAGAGGTACGTGAAGAATATATTTTACTTAAGTTCAGAATGTATGTGCTCATTTCATTTACCCAATCTTTTTCCGTTTTTTATAATGCGTTGTTCTTCCTCTATTCTGAATAGGGGTGAATCCTTTATCTAGGTAGGTCGGTATTGGTGTGTGTCAACTTTTATATCCATGATGGTATGATAGCTGGAACAATTAATATGCTGTTGAGCGTCCGTCTCCCGTTTTGGTACACTGTGGGATTCGAACCCACACGTTCTAACACTGGTCGAGTCAAACCAATGACTTAAAAATTTATACTTGTCGCTTCCTAGCCAGGCGCTCGGCATTATTAGGATATAGTATGGACTGGTTGGCTCAGTGTCAGGATAGTGTGACTGAGTGGGATATCAGGTCATGGTGCTGGCGGCCTGGTTTCCTAGTGGGGCAGCACTATAAAGCTGCTATGAGTGTGCACTGTCACAAGTCAGTACCCGTCCTGATAGACCATGTATGTTGCCAGGACTTAAAACTCCAACAACCAAGTTTACAGACGAAGGGAGCAATATTTCACTATTAAAGCATTAAAGGTATCGGTTACTCTCTAGACCAAACAGTTTTCTACTCAGATAAAGGCTCTCCATGATATCTATAGTTTTTTTTCCTCATTGAGTTTGAACCAAATATGTGTATGGATAATTGACAGATGATCAGTGATTTGAACACATACCGCCACAAGGCGGTAGCTATTCCTGATATAACCGCAGATGTTGCTGTGACTCAAAGGCCAAATGAATCAATGTATGTTGTGACCTTGACCTTAACATTGTTTTATGTTGACAGATGATCAGTGATTTGAACACATACCTCCACAAGGCGGTCCCTGATACACGGCTCACCATCAAGAAGTATCTAGATGCAAAGTTTGAGTACCTCGTAAGTACATTTTGTTTCATTTTTTCTTCAGATGTGTGTTCCTATTTCTAATCACCAGACGCGGTGGCCGAATCGGTAGAGTGCAAGCTTCACATGCGGAAGGTCGGGAGTTTGAATCCCAGTCGAATCAAACATATGACTTACAAAAATTGATACATGTTGCTTCCTAGCCTAGCCCTCTGCATTAATAGGATAGGACATCGACTGGTTAGCACAGTAATCAGGATACTCTGAGTAGGATATTTGGTCATGATGTCAGTGGCCTAGTCTTCCACTTCGGGTGCACTATTAAATGACCATGCGTTCGTACTCTCACAAGTTAGTGCCCATCCTGATAAGACCTTATATGTTGCCAGGATGTAAAACACAAACAAACTAGTATAAACTGATGTGTGTATAAATTATCTATGCATAACTTACCAAGAGAAGACCAGGGTCTTGGCTATGAAAAGAAAATACAACTCATAGTAATGACTATCATTTACAAGAAGGAGAAGAATGGAAGAACAAGATTAAGAGAAGAACCATATCATATATTAAAAGGAGGGTAGAAGAATGTATTATTAACCATAGTGCTCATTTCTGTGCAGCTATAAGTATAATTGTATGTTTGCTCTTTTGCCAGTCATACTGCTTGCGTGTGAAGGAGATGGATGATGAGGAGTACAGCTATGCCGCACTCCAAGAACCACTCTACCGGGTTGAGACTGGCAACTACGAATACCGGTCAGTGAAAATTTAGTCAATAAATGTTATTGTTGCACTAAGATGGTGATCTATTTTCGGACGAAATACCCTTCAGCATTGTGCGCATAGCCATTATTGTTTACCTGGCACAACGCAAGCGCTAAATATTTACCGTGTTCACTTCTGTACTAAATTCCTTTTTTTCACACATTTTATATTTGCAAGAGAAATCATATTTGATGTGTGTAGTTATAACAGTCAGGTGTTCGTTCATCCGTCTAAACCTGGTTATGGACGAGGCAACTAGAAAACCCCTCAAAACGCTCCATCCAGACTTCATGGTGATGATACCTTTGCGATTCCTATCACTCTCCCAACCGAGTTTGAGTTGGTTTCCTTTCATTGGGAGCTCTGTGTCAATCTTAAGGCCTCAGCTTGTCTCAACCGCTTGACATTAAGTGTGGAATGTCGGGAGTTCGAATCCCTGTCGAGCCAAACCAATGACCTACAAAGTTGATCCTTGTCGCTACCAAGCCTGGTGCTCAGCATTACTAGGATAGGGCAGGACTGGTTAGCTCAGTAGGGGAGTAAATTTCTGCGAAAAGTCCCTCATAAACATAGCATTGTCACGGGAATCGGTCGGGTGGGGGGGGGGGGAGCCGGAAGCAGGTATCATTCAGTACTCTCTTAGCACTATCCTAGCTCCATTCCACTGATCAGTCAGTACAGACCAGGCCAGTATAGACTTTCAGGCTATAACATCACTCACCTTCTATCGGTGATTATTTTCGTTGGGATCAGGTTAGTGGGAGAAGGGTTGGCGGGCAAGCCTAATCCTTACATTGTTAGCATTGTGAAAACCATTGACATTTGTGGACTGTCCGTAAAGTTCCGATTAGGTTGTGAAGTGTGTTCACTTAGGAATATGTAAGCATATATCTGGATTATATACCATTAAGGCTCCATACATTAAACTGGAAATATCACCAAAGGAGACCAGAGGACACAAACTTAGAATTCAAAATCCCAGGACGAACCGGCGAGTGAGAGAAAACTTTCTCCGGATAGAACGGCGAACACATGGAATAGGCTTCCACCCAAAGTACCCCCAATAGCTGATGTCTACTTTTTGTGCTGAGGGGTCGTTAAACAAACAAATCCGCCCGAAATAGTTGAAGCTCCATCACCAAATGCATTGAAAACCAAACTTGATAAATTTTGGAGTCGGTATCAGTATAATCAGTCCTCGCCCCATGACTACTATAATTATGACATTTCATATATAGACAGGCCAAATTTGTTAAGAGGCTATTGTGCCTAAATATATCAAACAAAAGGGATAAATATAAGTAAGTATAACTTAAAAGCTGCATAGTCCAATGAAAACATCAAATTTTATAAACCAAAACAATTATCTAGATTTGATTCTACATATCTACCTTAGATACTGATGCACTTATTAAACATTTACTAGCACATAGAAGGGACTACTGAGTCAAGTAATAGAACCTGTTACTGCAGAAGCCTATGGTGATAGAGTTTTGTCAAGCTTGCCTAAATTAATTTAGCATGTTTCCATTTCAAATATCTCAAAAGTTTGCGATTTAAAATAAAAGTTACTTAAAATTAAAGTAAGGTAGCTTATAATTAAGAATCTAATATGTTTATCTCAGAAAATTAGAGAAACTCAAAACCATCGGACTATGCAACTTTAAGTATAAGGTATTCATGACTCTTTAATAGCCAACTGTGTAAATGTCTTTCGCTGTTGCTTGTGTCATAGGTTGATCTTGAGATGCCGGCAGGAAGCACGGACACGCTTTGCCAAGATGCGGTCAGACGTGCTCGTTAAGATGGAGCTGCTTGACCAAAAGCATGGTCAGTAAACCACAACTGACATCTTGAATACTTGCAGAATATGTGCACACCTCAACTATTAGGTTATCCCTTCACACAAATTCTACAACTGATTGTGAGGTTTTACAATCTGTATTCATAATCGATGGCTAAGTAACCACATGACAACCAGTCTGTCGCTTCCTGTGAATATGGCTCTTGTTTCCGACATGGCGTAAAATCATCATGCTCACTCACTATTATTAATTAATAGGGTTCATAAAAGGTCTTTAAATTCCATTGCAATTGTAAAAGAACCAAGTAAATCATGATTTCTTTTTAACAGGGATGAAAGATCTCCGCTATTTCGCGGATTTCCGGGATTTTTCCTGTAGTTATAAGTGTATACTAATACGTTGACTTAAACTGCATCACCATCAGCGTATATATATATTATATACTAATATGTGGTGCAGACGCCGCAGCACTATCAGCGTATACAACTAATAATTGCTTCAAATGGCACAGCACTATCAGCTTGTACTATTAATACGTGCTTGAAACGTCACAGCATGGTCAGCGTATACTAATACCTGCCTCAAACGCCGCAGCACTATCAGTGTATACCAATATGTATGACACCCGACTTCCGGGAATTTTCTGCGATTCCCTGACAATGCTAAACCTATGGGAGAATCTAAGCATTTCCGCTTTTTTTCCCGGAGACCACTTTCATCCCTGTTTTAAAGATCGATTGATTGATTACTGTAGGTTTAGCACCATGTTGGCAGCAAGGGCCATATTCATGGTGAAAAGCTAGTGGTATCTATTCTGTCAGTCTTGACAATCACGTCATGCCTACATTGAAATTTACACAAAATATTGAAATTGTCAAACTTGTGTCAATTGACAGCAAAAACTGATACAATTTTGAAATAGACTTGTGTCAACAAATAGCAAAATCTAACTCACAAAACATAGCCAAAATTACAGGAGGTGATGCAGCCCAGTTGTTTTTAAGAACTCTAAAATCTGTTTGTGCAAGTGTTTCAATGGTCTTTGTTGTAATTATGAGTAGAATTTAATGAAGTCTTAAGTCGTTGAATTCTCTCCTGAAATGTTGTTCTCTTATTGGGAGAAATCCTCTGGAATGGCTACAGAAAGATCTCATGAGTGCTTGGATAGTGTAGTAGTCCGTACATGAGCCCTACTACCACGCGGTAGCGGCGGAGACTATGCCGCACACCCGCGCAGTTACACTGAACTGCGCTAGGTGGCGGCAGGCTAGCCACCGGGCAGACCCCGACTTGGCTTCCCTCTACTGCGTGTGGCTAGCTCACACCCCCCCCCCCCCCCCACTCAACCTATAGAGTCGATGTGGGATCTGTCGAGTCAGGGGGTGGGTCAGATGACTATGGACGCTGCGGAGAGCAGATTGGTTCAATAAACCAAGTTGAAGCGTACTGATATTGGATCTTGGCGTTCTTCCGTGTGTGCGTGGCAGGGTGAGAGTCGGAGGGCCGTGGGCCATTACAATATAATATCATTCACTATTTAGAGAGTTTCAGTTGAACCCACAAATGATTGCTATATTCTATTAAGTTTTATGGCTGTGCCTTCCATGTGTAAAAAGTATTGGGCAATCTTTGATAATGGTAAGTGGCAGTCAATGAAATTCTTTTGAAGGCTCTTTGTCTCTAGCTAGCTTGGTATTCGGCATTTCTAGGATAGAACATGGATTGGTTTGCTCAGTATCAGGATAATGTCACTGAGTGGGATATTGGGTCATAGTGCCAGTGGCCTGGTTTCCGAATGAGGTATAACTATAAAAGTCGCCATGAGTGCGCGTTGTCACATCATGATATGAACTTCGATGTTGCTCGGGCATAAAAGCCCCAACAAACAATCAGAATTTATGCGCTGAAGAGAAAATGCCGCGAACCAGCTAAGTTTCCTAGACTTGCAAATATTTTTATGGAAATATAATACTTGTCTCCCCGATCATACTTGGTTGGTTTGTTTGTTCCAGTTCAAGACATCGTGTTCCAGCTGCAGCGCCTGGTTTCCGCCATGGCCAAGTACCATGCAGACTGTCATGGAGTGTTGCGTGAAGCGGATGTCTTCCCCATAGAGGTGAGATCCTCAGCGAAACCATCGAATGGCTCTGTTTATTGTAAGCTGCATAATCTGATGAAAACATCAAATTTTCAAAACCAGAACACTTACCTAGATTTGATCCTACATATCCAATTTTTATACTGGTCCATTTATTAAGCATTTATTGCTGCATTGAATGAATATTAAGTTAATTTAATAGAACCTGTCACTCCAAAATTAACCCTTAAAATACAAGGTACTTCAAATTTAGTTAAGTAAATTATATTGACCAACTAATATAATCTAAGAAATACGAGAAAACTGCTAAGCCATCGGATTATGCCCCTTTAAAGATGTTGATGTGTTCAACACCTGGTAGTGACATTTGTTCTTGGATGATTACATCGTTGATAAGTGTATTGCAGTGTGTAAAACAATGTTTTTTTGCCTTATATTACAGCTGCATAATCCAATGGTTTTGACATTCTGGCCAAATTAGCTTAATCTATATAATCTACTTAGCTTTATTGTGGACTGACCTTTATTCATAAATGGATAACAGTGAAGATATTTGAAGTGAAAAGATGCCAAATATATTTGGTGTGCACACCGAAATGCTGGACATCACAGGCTTTATGACTTGTAGCAGTAACAGGTTCCCTTAAAATGACTTTCTGTTCCTTCTATGCAGCAATAAATGTTCAATAAGTACACTCATATCTAGGTTGCATATCTTTGCCAGATTTTGGCAAGTACTTTTTTCTTCTTTTTTTTGTTGTTGGTACATTAGTTGTTAAAGCAGGGGAAATTTCAGTCGCAGGCGATTGGTCTTCCTCATTCCACTGCTCCTTGCCTTATCCTAATAATGCCGAGCGCCTGGCTAGGAAGCGACAAGTATAAATTTTTAAGTCATTGGTTTGACTCGACCAGGATTCGAACCCATGATCTACCACACGGGAGATGGACGCTCTAACTCATTTGGCCATCCCGTCTGATTTTGAAAATTGTATGCTTTCATCGGACTGCCACTTCAAGCTACATTTCCAAAAATTTAAGTTATTTCAGTAGGAAGGGGAACATATGGGTTCAGCATATTGCTCCTGGTAAAACGCTAACAGGCTGTCTAAATGAATGAGGATTATGATCATGATGATGATGATGATGGTCGTCAATATCATCATCATGAGATGTGTGGGCTGATTCAAAGTAAGAAATGATCATCACCGTCATCATGTCATGATATATGGGTGGTTTGAAGTGATATGTGATCATCATCATCATTATCATCACTACCATCATGAGATGAGGTGTGGGATCATTTGAAGTAACATATGATCATTACCATCATCATGATAAACGATATTTACTGATTTGAGGTGATAGATGAGGTATGGGCTGATTTGATGTGATAGATGATGATCATCATCACCACCATCATAAGATTAGATATATGCTGATTTGAAGTGATAGCTGATGATCATTATCATTACCGTCATCATGAGATGAGGTATAGACTGATCTGTGTAGCTAGCTAGCTCTGTTATTTTTATCTTCTAGGTTGATCTGTCGAGGAGTACCTTCACGTATGACACCTCCAACCAGTTCAACGATCAGGATGACGAAGAGGAGGAAGAGGAGGAGGAGGAGGAGGAGGGCCAGGAAGCGAGGGAAGATGGACAAGGTGATCTTCTTACAACAGGCTAGGAACATACCAGACTGCTGACCTCGATATGAAACAGTAGATAGATATCTGCTAGTCCCAGTCTTGGCGCCATTTTGAATAATGCGCAGGCAATTTCTCTCCACTGGCTGAGTGTCAGAATTCAGCCCTGCACCACAGTAAATTTTGCTATGGGTGTTCAATGAGTTCTGTTAGGTTTTGGGGAAATTAGTCTCCCAAAGAAACCTCTATTCGAAACCACATGATATGGACTAGGATGGCGAGTTCTGTACTGTGTCATTTAGGTGGTACAAGCGAGCGGTAACAATGTCCTGTTTGGTTATGTATTGAATTCTTTTGCGGAAATTACTGAGCGCTGATATAATTGATTTGTATTTGAATGCCGAGCTAACAGTGAGAAAATCGTCCATCTGAACTAATTTAAAAGTGAACAAACCCAAATAAGCAAAACAGAACTGCATGCTGATAACTTTGCCCATGCTATCAGTATCACTCTCTCAACACATGTTTGGTTATATAAACAGGGAACTTGTGCAAAGATTTGCTGGAGAACATTTATTGAAGTGCAGAACTGGTTATTCTAGTCCATATCTAATGTCTTCACCTCATTCGTGTTGGGAAAACATGTTGTTAATGTGAATAAAAACTGGAAAGTACTTCCTCCATTTAAATATTAATTACTCTCAATGAAGTGAATGAGTAATGCATGTCATGCCTATTTTATGAACTGGTCCCAGCATCTAAAACTGCCATTGTATAGGATGTCACGTGGTTCGGCGGCGGAGTATGCCTAGTTGTGTGTGGCTTCAGAATGACCTTGGAAACTGACTTTGACCGACTCTGGACTGGAATTGAAGAATTTGTTCTCTTTGACTGAACGTTGGTTTGTGTTTGGTTGAATATTGTTATTGTCATAGATGAAAGGTAAAAAAAAGTGAATTTAAATGAATAAATATTGGGGGGAAGAAAGAATCTGTGGAGGTATACATCATGGTAGATATTGTATACCTGTATAATGTTTGTTTTTGTTTCCATTGCTTCCTTGAGTAATCAATTAACTACTTTTCGATCTTACATTCCACGAGAGGACAGACACCGTTACGATTTATGCTATTTATTTTTTGAGAATGTCAAATTCTAGATCTGATTTAAAATACTTGTGTTCCGAGTTCCGCTGGTTCCTCAGGAAGGACCCTGTACGCTGGGTCACAGCTTCAGCTTACAGGCTGAAGTTGGGGTTGGTGCCCCTCCCACCCCTATCCTTCAATGAGACCCTTTATTTGTGCGCTATTCTCTTCCTCCATGCTGTCAAATGCTAGGATGTAAAACAACAACAAACAAGCTATCCTTCCATAGCCACCTTGGCCTCAAAACAGTGGGCCATATTTGTTTCTTAGTCACAAGTTAATGTAAATGTAATTTATTATGTGGTTTGATACGTCACTTCCGGTTTCTTCCCGACGCTGTCCCGTCATGTCCCCTATATATTTAAGTTGCCTAATCCGCTGGTTTTAATGTGCATCTATATATTAGATTGATTGTTATAATATAAATTTACTTTAGTTTGAAGTGACTTTTATTTTAACTGTTCAAAGTTGCAGAGTCCGATGGTTTATGGTTTGGGTCATTTTCTGAGATAGATATATGAGGTTGATCGTTATTATCTACCTTACTTTAGCTTGAAGTAAATTTGCTTTAAAATGACTAACTTGGGAGATATTTGAGATGTAAGCATGTAAAATTAATGTTGGGGTTCTTGTCAAAACTCTGAGACCATAGGCTTCAACAGTAACACGTTCTATTAAATTGACGTGGTATGCCCGTCTATGTAGCAACAAACGCTTAATAAGTGCACTGGTATCTAAGTTGGATATGTAGGTTTAAATCTAGATAGGTGATTTGCTTTTGAAAATTTGATGTTTTTATCGAAACATTGATGATATTTGAAGTGAAACTGTGCAAAATAAGTTTAGCATACATATAAAAATGCTTGACATCATAGGCTTCGGCAATGACGGGTTCTAGGTTCTATTAAATTGATTTCTTCCTTGTATGCAGCAATACATATGAATGAAATAACCAATATCTAAGTTGGATAGGTAGGATCAAATCGAGGTATGCCTTTTGGTTTCGAAAATGGTATGCTTTAATCGGATTATGCCCTTTAATTTTCACAGTGTTTTTCAGCAGTAACATTCCACTTCTAATTTAAAAAAAAAAATTTGTGTCAAGAACTAACTATAGGGGGCCTACTACTTTTCCAAGTACACTCTTTATTTTTTTGTTATTAAGCCTAACTAAGGAACCAGTTGTAATTAACACCAGAACAAGCAATGAACTGGTCAACTTAAACAAAAAGTGACGTATTGAGAAAACATTCCAGGGCGACCTTACAGATTTGGGGACAACTCCCATGTTGTTAGTCAGGACTTTTTTTCATGGGACCCTTGTGATACTTGTAGAAGAAATAGCTTGACCTGTTAAGTCAGATTTATTTATGAGTTCGGTGTCAAGTTTACAATATATAGGCCAACTACAAAGTGCATGGGTAATTGTAATATACTATTTGTATTTGATGATTGATAGTTACCTGTGAATAAAATTATGGTATTATGAAACAACAATTTGATTCTTGACCAAGTGTTTAATTTGTTTGAAATAATTATTTAGCGGTCCCTTTGCCTTTAATTAGAGGCGGTCACATAACCAACACATCTTCACTTATTCGCAGTTGTCGTGATGGATATGGACTGTTCGCGTTTTGTATATTTTGAAACTTATCTTTTCTCTCTTGATCGGCAGGACAGGATGGGCAAATTAGTAAGAGTGCTGGCTGACTTCTTGTGTGAGCCATCTCGGGTTAGAATCATGGCCGAATCAAACCAATGACTTATAAAATTGATACTTGTCACTACCTTGCCTAGCGCCCGGTATTAATAGGGTAGAACATGGACTGAGTTGCTCAGTATCATGATATGGTGACTGAGCGGGATATCAGTTCATGGTGCTGGTGGCGTGGTTTCCCAGCGGTGTTGCACTATAGATTCACCATGAGTGTACACTGTCACATGTCTGTACCCGTCCTGATGTGTCCTTCGGTGTTGCTAGGATGTAAAGCCCCAACAAACAAAACACCTATTTTCAGAGGTATTTAGGGCTTAAAAAAGGCTTGGGGTGGAAGAGAGCTATATAGGTCAAGCTATGACTATCAGGGTCATTCGGCTCTAATTGTGCTCCTGAGCTAGTAGAGCAATGAGTATACAGTTGGCTTTCTGATTCTCTCTGAAATGAAACTGGTTTAAACTCACGGGCAACTAATTATAGAGAAAGGTTAAACAGAAGCAGTCACTGAAAAAGAGGTACCATGGGGAAGTATTTCAAAGCCTGTTCTGACTAATAGTGAATTTGAAACCCTTTGAGTTTGACTATGCCTTATACTTATAGTCATTGCTTATATAATTCTAGCTATCCCTTCCCTGCATAACGTCACCGAGGTCCAACCCAGTAGGTGGGAAATAGTTTGAGTCATGGTGCACTGGCTTAGTTTTAAGTACAATGCAGAATATTTCTAGGAATTGAATATATACCAAGGATACTTCTGCACTACCAAGTAGTGTGTATTATATTTATACCTGGGTCGTTTCATGGCAAATGGGGCCAATGTATTTTCCAGTATGTAATGGTCAAAAACAATTATGGAAAGAGTAGAGTTATGTTCTTTATAGAATTGGTATTCTTACACTTTGGAGAGATAGATTTGAAAAGATTAATGGCCTAATGTGACATAGTGAAAAAAAGGCCAACATGTCCATTCCAAAAATATGGTGTTTTAAAGGCATGAATTTATTACATGGAGAATGTGTACTTTTCTACAGCCTACTGTCCCTACCTTTATTTGGCATAGAATATTATGTGTTAGTCAATGAAATAATAAAGAAAAGACTCTTACTTGAAATAAATATTCACTTTGCATGCATATATATTTTTTTGATTATCTAATATCCCATGGTGATTAAACTGGTCCTGGACGTAACTGTCATGTCCCGTGCTTGTTAAATTAGGAAATATGTTATCCTGAGGATACCAGAGCTTCAGTAAAAAGAAAAAACAGTTGCTATTGTTGCATGTGTAAGGATATCTTCTAGTACCATGGCTAGGAATATAATTTTTCTACAAAGCTTTATGGGGAAAGAAATTGAAGTTGAAGTTCCATGTTATTTTTGGTGACCCCTTCTATTGCATTACGTCAACAACTCAAAATTGGGAAGAATATAATCATCCTATGCATATTTCTTTACAGTGCATTTCTATACTTAGGGGGTCACAATAAATAAAAATGTATTGTTTTATGCAATACATTTGATTAAATAAGTGACTTGATTAATAAATCCACACTTGGGGATGGTTACTCAATTAGTTCTTCTGACAAAATGGTAACCTCAACTATCTTTTCCTTCACGTTACCAGTATACATATGGACAAGAGTTGACTACTCAGCGAAAAAAATAGGAAAATACGCAATATTCATTTTTGACCATCATGTCACACTTTGGCCCCATTTACCATGAAAAGACCCAGCTATATTACAGATGGCGCCAGTCTGTGAGGATTATCGCTATGGTGTTGCCACCTCCCGTTGCACAGTGGCATTGTGCCTCAGTTGTAACTCTGCTGAACGCTGGCAGGTGGCGTGCATATCGGCCAAAATAGTAACGTCAACATACAGGTACGTGATCCTGCCCCGACAGGAGGCATTATTAAAAGAGTTTCAGATGGTCAGTGGCATTTAGGGATACCACACGATTTTACCACTCTACTCTCCATTCAACGCTACAGTCGCCCGTACAGGTAAGCTAAACAGTTGTTTCGGTTGTAAGTTCCCTGGCTGGTTGGGTGAAGTCCTCCATTATCGCTCAGCCTCGACGCCCCAGTCACTGAGTCACTGAGTGTTTGTTTATTTGGCAATGTTGAATGTGGTATGTGTTTGGCAATCGATAGCTGTCCTTTTAGTTTTAGGTCAGTCAACAGCTGTGTAGTCGGTTCTAAAAACACAGCATGAGAGAGAAAATCAATTACATCTAATGTTGTACTCGTATCTGTCTGAATCATTGAATGTATTATTATTGTACACTGAATACAGTATAAACTTAAAACTAATTATCTAATAATATTTAGTAATATGAATAAGCACTGCTTAGCCTTAGGTCAGGACCAACCCGCCAGTATTAGTCTAGGTATGTGAGTCAAAAATTCAAAATCCTAGTGTATCTGGGCTCATCTGAAAGAGGATCATGAAGAGACAAAGAAAATAACACTTAGATCATTGCAATCCATTGATCTATTTTTAATTAGCCAAATTATGTCCTCACAATTAACCTTAAACCAAATGAAGAAGGTGTGATCAAAACATACTGCGTTCTTAGGGGAAATGCTGTAACTTTCTTATTTCTCAACGAATTCACAAAATATTTTAAATATCTGAACGCCAGAAGAATTCTCTATCCAGATCAATCACAAAAATCACCATTGAACAGCTGAAAATAATTATTAATAATGATCAAACATAATAATTATTAGGTTCACACCTTATTTTTTGTATTTCTTGAGTCGCCATTTTGTTTTCCCATTTGCTAAAAAAAACTTTCCTCGAGCTTGTTACTACATTTCTCTTGCAAATTTCCTCTTGGTATTTCACAGATACATCAATAAATACATATAGAATGGGAACTATATGTTATAATTAGGGACCAAACCTGCTTTGGTGTGAAATTTTGGTGATGATTACATTTGTGTGCAATTTGCAGAATTTCTTGAGCCGCCATTTTGTTTTTCCCTTTTGGCATGATTTGCTAAAAAAAAAAAAAAAAATCAGCGAGCTCGTTAATACATTTCTCGTGCTTATTTCCTCCTGGTATTTCATAGATACAACAGTAAATACATATAGAATGGGAACTATATATTTTAATTAGGGAACATACCTGCTTTGATATCAAATTTTGGTCATGATTACTGTACAAAATCTCCTCAGTTGGGGGAAATTCTTCCCCTACCAGAAATTAAACTCCGTCATCTCAGAAAAAAAATGAACACGAGGCAATAGATTGGGAGAATCCTCTATGACGTCCCATGCGTCAATTACATATGCAAAAAGCATAATTTCTAGCCAATCAGGAAGCATGTTATTTGGAACGCGGATGGCTGCTAGGATTGGGCGTTCGACCAGATAGAAAATGGCAGATGCGGCCGTCACATGCGTATATGGAGTGGTCCCTGCTATCGTTTATGTGCACCTCGCTGGAGTTTGACTCACGCACCTAACTAGTCGGAATTACGAAACTCTCTATAGAAATTGAATATAATATTATTAACCAATCGCTGTCATCCACCGTTTGCTGTATGAAAAATATATGATACTAAATTTATAGTCAAACCATTATTTGTACGACTTGTCACGTGTAGTATTATTTAATTCAAATACTTTTATTCCGGAATATATCAACAAGAATAGTCTAGTTTGAATTAAAATATATTTGTTAATTGTTCGGAGATTTTATATCATATGGTGTCCAGCGACCTAGATAAATAAAATATTCACCCCTAGGCTAGGGTAGGGCTAGGGGTGAATGACAACTATGTCCAAATACGAGCAAAAAATACTTTGGTATCAATCAACCAATTGGAGGAGTGGAGCTTCTGGCTCCATCATCCAGTGTTGATCTATATTGAAGTAGACGTGGTGAAATGGGACAGAATGCAAAACTCTGGGTATAGGTGAATCTGTTATCTACCGAAACCCTGTAACTAACTGCCTACTAAAAGTACTATGGAGAAGGCTGGATATTTTAGCTAGCCTTCTAGGTATTCTTGCTTGGTTGTTGGCTTGTTTGTGATCGTGTAAGGACCGGTTGATTCAGTGTCAGATTAATGAATAATGTGACTAAGTCAGTAAGTGGGATGTTGTATCTCAGTGGGGCAGCACAATAAACCACTGCCATAAGTCGGTACCCTGAAGTGACCTAAGATGTTGACGGACTCAGTAAATACATGTAAGACACATCTCGTGAAACTTGTCAACTAAAAAGACTAAATAAAGTAAGAAAATACTGGCTGTCACCTGAAATGTCCGCTTGATGGCATGCCTGACACTATATTATGGATTTGCTTTGTCGAGCTGAGATTGTCACACTTTAACACAAATGACAGGTATGGGAACTGTATGAGAAAATCGACCACTTGATCCACGCTCAGAACAATTTGGCTTAGAGCCAGGACAAGACTCACTTTGCTAACTATTCATTTATCCAAATTACAAACCGTCAGTTCCCAATTAAAACTGTATTCATATATAAAAGGGTTAAGCCATTAAAACCTACAATAGCTCAGATTGTAAGATTTCTGAGAATGTTAGAACACAAAGGTTTAGGAGTTGGTGCAATTAATGCAGCAAGATGTGCACTTTCAATCATCCTACTGAGGATAGATGGACAAACGGTTGGAAAGCACCAGGTAGTGCACTCGTTTATTAGGTCAGTGTATGAGAGAAACCCACCCAAACCCAAATATAATAGGTTTTGGGATGTGTCGGTAGTGCTTAAGCTTGTCAAGTCATGGCCTATTAATAAACATTGATCAATCAAGGAACTAGGATTTAAGTTAGCAGTGCTGTTACTGCTAGGGACAGGACACAGACGCCAGACAATTGTGGCATTGTCTCTGGACGGACTGGAGATAGACAACAAGGAGACAACATTCGATTTGGAGACATTACTAAAGTTGAATCGCATAAGGGACCCACTATCCACGGTGCATGTAAATAGTTTTCCTGAGGATCGACGTATTTGTGTAGTGTCAGCCATTCTGATACATCTGCACTCATGGTGGCACCACTTGTGGGGAGGGGGCATAGAGTTAAAAGAAAGAAAAAGAAAAAAAAAACCATATATATGTATTATCGGTATTATTATTAGTTCACGATAACGGTGTCTATACCCGAACTGAAGCTTTAGATTCCGTGACTTTTCCAGTTTCATACATAAAACATGTGAATCTGAAATACCACCTGCTTTTATAACTAAAATTAAAACAATGCTCGCTCATATTTATTATTTAATCGAGCTAGACGACTTTTGATATAAAAGAGGACATTTAAATGAACCTTACTCACATGGAATGACATTTAGTGACTAAAAATAACACCAATAGACTATGTGAGTATGTCAGACGACATTTAAAATAGTGAACACAAACCAACTTATATATTGGTGAAAACTAGACAGTTACTGAATACAAACACAATTTTTTATTTAAAATGGAGGTTATTTAGTTAAAAGAATTTAATTAAATAAACTGGATATTTAGTGGCATACTTTGGCGTCCATATTGGCAGTCTTTGATCTATTCGTGGCGATGACTAAGTATGTGTGACCAGAGCACACACTTTTCTTACATCCTGGACAATATAGATAATGTACCCAATAAGAGGTTAGTAGGCCATCACAAGAGGACGAGAATACACAACATTACCATTGCTGGGTATTAGTATTTCTTGTGACTGATATATTCTAATTATAGGTTATCGTTATCAATAGGATATGATAACAATATTATAGGACATCAGTAATATAGATTATCTGATTTGGGACTAACTGGATAGCATCATTATGTATCATATTGTCGTGGGAGTGATGAAAATGGGAAGTGTTGTGCTTAGAGCAGGATTCTAACCCACACTTGCCATTTCGGGGCTAGTGTGCTAACCATTTAACTATCAGACTCCCTGATGCAATTACCCTATCTAGACCTACCTGTCTATGTGGCTTCTTACACTGGGAGGGCAATGCAGACTACTCCACTCGCCCCCCTGAAATAGTTTTTGCCATCACAAGTCATCTAATACTTATGGTGCTGTCACATTACATATTGGGGAAGGAAGCGTGTGTGCTGCTCAACCTGTTGGCCAGATTGGATGAATTGAACTGTCTAGAGCCAACGGACACGCGTCCGTGTGCAGGAAACAACGTAGATGAGTCAGACACCCTGGTAAGGAAATACACTGATCTGTTCACAGGCTTAGGCCTCATTAAATCAAATGCCATGATGCATGTCGGTGAGTCTGTAACGCCTGTAATAGATCCACCTAGACAAATTCTGTACACAATTCAGGATAGCATGCAGAAATAACTGAAATGCTTGAGCTAGGGGTGATTGTTGAACAAAACGAGCCAACTGAGTGGGTCAACTCCATAACTATTGTTAAGAAGCCCAACAAAATCGGAGTCTGTCTGGATCCCACCAAACTTAACCGAGCCATTAAAAGAGGCCAAAATCCCACTAGAACCATTGAAGAAATTGTCGCAAATGCTGCAGATGCACAGTACTTCTCTGTACTGGATGCCATGACAGGTTATTGGCAAATCGAATTAGAACATCAGAGTTCCTTATTATGTACCTTTAACACCACATGGGGAAGGTACCGCTACACCCGTCTCCCATTTGGGGTTAAGACTGCTGGTGATATCTTCATACAAGAGATGCGGCGCATCATGGGAGACCTTGAAATGCAAGTTAAGAACCTCACCTGTGTTATCATATTACAATGTAGTAAAAAAAATCACTATTGGGGTAGATGCTTCTCAGTCAGGTCTATGGCTGTAATCATGCAGGATGGTAAACCTGTGGCGCTCGCCTCCAAAGCGTTAGACACGGTACAGAGCGGGTATGCCATCATAGAGAAGGAAATGCTAGCCATATGTTTCGGGTGATTATATCTTTGCCAAGCATATTCAGGTGCAAACAGACCATAAGCCTCTAGTAGTGATAATGAAGAAGCCGATACACACATTATCATCCAGAATGCAAAGAGTGTGCATGTGCCTGCAAAACTATGACATAACACTAACACATGTTAACGGTTTGATGATGTTTTTTGCAGACACATTATCCCGGGCACACACTATCAACGTTGATCACAACCTGTTCGACGACACATTAAGCTGTCGACCCACATTCCTCTAACCTGCTAAGTAGAATCAAAGAAGCCTATGTAGGAGATGAAAGTATGAGGGAGCTCAAAGACATGATAAGAAATGGTTGGACAGATGCACACACACAGGCACCACCACACACGCGTCAGTACTTTTCCATCAAAGATGAGTTTGTTGAAAATGGCCTCATCATGAAAGGCAATCGCATATTGATACCTGATAAGTTTAGAGACACTTTGTTAGACACTTTGCATGACACACATCTCGTTGTGACAAAAACCAAACAGTTGGCTAGGGACGGTGTTTTTTGGCCTAATTTAAACAAGCAAATAGAAGAATGGGTAGAAAGGTGTGACACATGCCAGAACCACCGGAAAAGCTTACACAATTAACCTCGGATAAATCATGAGATAGCCTGCGCACCTTATCACAAAATAGGGGCTGACTTGTTTGAGTTAGATCATGACCATTATTTAATAGCTGTCGATTATTATAGAAATTATCCAGAGGTAGTAAAGTTGGACGATACTTCGTCCACTTGTGTGATAGATGTGCTAAAAGACATGTTTGCCCGTCATGGTATACCGAAACAGGTAATGTCTGACAACGGTCCACAGTTCAAAAGCCATGAATACGAGCAGTTTGCTTGACATTACGGTTTTGAGCCTATTTATTCTAGTCCGCAGTATCCCAGAAGCAACGGGCAGGTAGGACGTTTCGCCCAGACTATTGAACTTATGCTTAGAAAAATGTTACAAAAGGCATGTAGACTTTCAGCTGGCGTTGCTGAATTGTAGAAATACACCAATACCGACACTAAACGCATCACCGGCACAGCTGCTAATGAGTAGATCTTTGAGGTTCCGCATACTGGCAGCAACAAAAAACCTCAAACCGCAATCGCATAGGAGTAAAACACAACAGACTGTGGAGATTCAACAGGATGACAAGTGCGGAAGGCCGCACAGGCCACTTAGAACGGGTGACAGTGTAAAGTACAAAAATCATTACGGTCAATGGCAAATGGGAACGATCACAGGAAATGTGGGAAAAACAGGGCATGATTATCAGATCCGAAATGAAACACAGAACACATTAAACAGAATAGAACTCAGCTGATAAAGATACCCGACACTCAGAACTAGGTACACACACAGAATATGCCATCCATGAAACCCTAAACCGATAGTAGACCCCGCACAATCGAAACATCGAGATATGGTCCAGTAATTGATACGCGACGAAGGAGGAACAGAGGCGGGGGTGGAGAAAAACATTTTATTTACTCAAGAATAAAATCAACAGTGACAATGACATGGAAATAAGCTAGGAACAAGTCGATCATCATGCTGTCGGTCGCAATGCGACAAAGTCTGCTTTATTTCTTAAGCGCCACTATTTTGTGCAATTGTGCATTTCATAAAAGCTGCTTGCAAAGTGTTGAAGTGCTGCTGGCTTTTGCAAGTTACCAGCGGCACTCTCTTAGGGAGCAAATAGAGGTCTCACACTGGCAAGAACACGTCAAGACAGGCGCAAACTATTTGTCCCTGCAGTGGCTGGTCGGGAGATGTTGGGAGTTCTATTCATCACCACCCTTAATGCTGCCACGGAAGCATGGTTTTCTGTTAGGGTTTGCTCCCTTAGCCTTTGGTTCTATCAAGAACCTGTACACCACAAGGCAGTGGTTTATAACTTTGCAAGGCAGGGGTGTCAAACTCCCTGGTAGGTACTGCAATACCCGCATACCCAGGAACAAGTCGATAAAATGACAAAAAGGAACAAGGCATATGAAAGGGGAGTCACATCCACGAGGCGAGGCGAGTAGAGTCAAGGGGGAGGGAGGAGCCCCGAAGAGCCCTCCACCCGAGGGAGAGAAAGGGAAGAAAAGGAAGAGGAAGAACAAGTACGGGTGTGTGGAAAAAGGAGGCAGCAGGAGGCGGAGTGGCTGGAGGCAGCGACAGGCGGGCTTATAAGGGCCGAGTCGGGGGGAGGGGGTGGTGTGATAGTAACTCTATTACCCGGAGGTCGGGGGGGGGGGGGGGGGGGTCCTCCTCCGCCGCGAATCAAGCGCAATGCGAGCATTACGACCAAGCCGACGGCCCGGTTAGACCGTTCACCCAAACATTGACACATGCATATATCTATGTTTAGACAAGAAAATATAGTGAGAAGTCGATCAGCTGATCTCAAATGGGACTGACACGGTATTCCAAGTTAGGAGTACAACTGTACATTTTACTCAAGATATTACCACTGTATTATTGTTATTGTTATTTCTTGTTGTTTTAATTATGGAAGGAACCAGACGGGATGGCCAAATGAGTTAGAGCGTCCGTCTCCTGTGTGGTAGATCGTGAGGTCGTGGGTTCGAATCCTGGTCGAGTCAAACCAATGACTTACAAATTGATACTTGTCGCTTCCTAGCCAGGCGCTCGGCATTATTAGGATAGGGCAAGGAGCAGTGGAATGAGGAAGACCAATCGCCTGCGACTGAAATTTCCCCTGCTTAAACAACTAATGTACAAAAAAAAAAGTGTGCTTGAGGGCACGAGCGGAATATGTAAAGGCTGCTGATAAGGAACATGATGTGAAGAGTCAATTTATGTGAAGTTGTTACACTGTATGGACTTACAAAAAATGAGACCAAGGACACATGGATACTGGTCGTTTGTTAGACCGATTCTGCATGATATTATATAATACATAACACGAAGGCAACTCAAATGTATAGCGGTGTGTATATTCTGAAAGACTTTCCCAGGCTTTATCTTTGAACATTTTATTGCGAAATAGCGAAATAGAAATAGCGAATGGTAGACAGGAAGTGTGAATACTTATTTGTCTCTCATTTTTGCTTGAGTGCAAGTAAATATGCAACACAAGGAATAATTAGTAGCATGTGGTGAATAAGGGGTCAAATTTCCCTAGATCATCAGCCCATGCTTTTTCTAATCTGTTCTTGAATGAATTTATTGACTCGGCATCAATAACATTTTGTGGGAGACTGTTCCATTTATTTATGATCCTGTTTGAGAAACTGTGTTGCCTTAACTTTGAAATGGCTCTGGGTTTTACTAGTTTGAGAGTACAACAAGCTTTATTCGCCATTAACTGTGTGTTGAAATGCCTCTATTGTAGCGCTGCATACTTTGTATTTTTAGGGGTTGCCCAGTAAGTTCAACTACCCCGTTTTGAAAGGAGGAGCCTCTCTGGTGTGGAAACCATCTACTTTTTCTTTTTCTTAGAATTTCCTGAACATACTTAGTGGGTGACTGTTAGTGTTAGTGTTAACAAACTCTATTTGGCCGAACAAACAAAAAAAACTAAAGAATTCTGGCATATTTTGATGTAATTTGGGACATGAGGTTGAAAACGCAAAAACCCACCCACTTACATAGTAGTACTAGTAGACATTTGGACGGTGGTATTTTTACTTGGTCATATAAATGTGTCATCTAATTTTGACTGCAAAACTGAGCTTGTATGTTCCTAGAATCCCATAAGGAAAAACAGGAAACCTGCCATATCAGCTGTTGAAAGTCAACATTCCAGGATTTATTTTGTTTGACCTTTCCTTCAAAATTGCTGAATATATTAAAAGGATTTGGGTAGACTCAAAATTGATGCTTCGATGCCTGAAAAACAGGATTTTTTTTTTTTTTCGTTTGGCCTTAATGTGGATATATGTTTCGCATGTTGTAGGGTCATCGGATGGTGCTGTCTAAACAGGGTTCCATGTGAGCAGTACTGGTGAGACGCTAAAAGGAGCAGTTGGAGACACCACCACTACTGTCAACCAGACAATCAACCGGCCATCATGAGGGTATCCTTATTATCTTATTATCTTATTATCTTATTATCGTTAACTTACAGATCCTCTTCTGGCTGATCCAGGCCCTATTGGGCCTCAAATACCCGCTTGTTATGGCAATAAAGAACTCTTTTTTTTGCTCATGTGTGGAGGCAGATGGAGCCCTGAAGTCATATAATTGTTTGTGTCCTCTCCCATGTCTATCTGGCCTTCTCTCAAATGCATCTACCGTCAGTGCTTCAACCACTTGGTCTGGAAGACTGTTCCATTGATCTGTCATTCGAAAGAAAGATAAGTATTTCCTGACCTCAAGTCTGGGCCTATCCTAATCGAATGATGCGATATTGCACGATTGTAGGAATATGCAATAATCGCTAGCTAGGCAAATTGATTTCAAATGGGTCGAAGGCTGAATGCCCACTTGAAAACACTATGTTGACCCATTATGCTTCCAATTATGTGCAATCAATTATTAATTTAGAAATTATATATGTACAGCCAGTCAGTTCCTTTCAAGTTTCAGTCTCCTAGTTACCAGGGGACAGTAGTGTTAGGGCGTGTAGGGTCATGTATATCGGCCTTTTGTATGCACACTGCTTCTGAAAACCTTGGGAGTCTGGAGGTGGTGCACACTGAGTAACGGAAGCTTGGAGGACCCTTTAAAGGTGCCTGTTATAGCTCGCTTAGATGGGAACCGTACTCCGACAAATGCTCTCCAAGCACAACCTTGCTTAATTTTTCTCTTTATGTAACCCATTATTTTGGGAAGGGGTGAGTAGTAGAGTCACTGCACCTGAACTGGGTCAGCGAGTGTGCTGAGGTCAGTGCTCCCCAAGCACAACTTTGCTAGCTTTTCCCGTTTACATGACCAGAGATGTGGAGTGGGGGTGGGGGGGGGGGGTGCTAACGCTGGTACTCCAGCTGCTGTTTTGAAAATGGCTGGGTGAGTGGAGAGAAGGGAGAGTAAAACTTAGGTATTTAATTTTTTTTGGAGTAGTGCATACAGGAAAGATATTTGCTGTAATGTAAAATATTTGTTAGTATAATTTCACTGCATAATATTTTACAGAGATTATTCAGAAACACAGGGGAATTGTTTGTTTCCTTGTTGAATGGAAAAGGTAAAGAACCGAAGGGGAATTAACTGTAATTAATCAAATATTTGTTTAATTTGTTGCATATGTTCTGGATGTGGGTTTGATTTCTATATTATGCGAGTGATTGTAGCCTATTGCTCAATTTGCATAGGATCAACATCAAAAGGCGAAATAGCTTTTTGTTCAAATCTGACATATGCGCAACATGAGAACCTTCATATGAACATGTGTAGTGGTCTGCACTGACCTCTCAGGCAAGTAACCACATAGACAGGCAAGTAACCACATAGTGGGTAGTGTGTTGATATCAGGGAGCCTAGGTGGTGTAATGGTTAGCACACTGGCCCGGAATGCAAAGAGATTTGGGTTCGAGTCCCACTCTAGGCGCAATATTTTCCATTTTCATCACCCCCATGACACTGGTTGCCGTGATCATGATCCTGTACAAGCTTTGCACTGTATGGTTGTTGAACCTACCCTGTGTATGTATGTGTTAGTGCATTGCCTGTATGTATGTAATTGTAAGCATTAAAACACTTACAATTCCAGGGGGACAAGTGTAGTGGTCTGCACTGACCTCTCAGGCAAGTAACCACATAGACAGGTAGGCGTGGGTCGTGTGTTGATATCAGGGAGCCTAGGTGGTGTAATGGTTAGCACACTGGCCCGGAATGCAAAGAGATGTGGGTTCGAGTCCCGCTCTAGGCGCAATATTTCCCATTTTCATCACTCCCATGACACATGCATTCTGGTATTATTTGGAATGTTTTCACTTTTGGTCTCCATGTCACACATTGATGCCCAGTTTCAGAGAACGACCCTTAATTGTTCTTAAAGGTGACTATTGCCAGTCCGCACGAGAAGATGGCAGAGAGAGAGCTAGAGCCCGACACCTTCTGCGCTCAATGCATCTACAATGTGCCACAGGTAAGCCCGCTCCCACACTGAACCCGTGTCTTGCATAACATCACTCCATGCGTTCAGTATGGTAGATTATAACAATTAGCGGAATGCATTCATCTCAAAAAGTGACATAAACTCAAACCCCTAACGCTTGGACCTACACCTCCTACACCCCTAAGTGTTACATCATATTTGAGTGGCCCCCTGAGAAATAATGTTTTTTTGTCTGTGTGTTAAAGCTGCATAGTCTGAAAATACCCAAATTTCAAAACCAAGACAATTATGTAGATTTGATTTTACATATCTAACTTAGAGATGCTGGTGCACTTATTAAACATTTGTCGTGACATAGAAGCGAATACTGAGGTGATTTAAAAGAACATGTTGCTCCAGAAGCCTATGGTGTCAGACTTTTGGCATGCTTGTCAAAATTAATTTTGCATGTTTGCATTTCAGATATATCTCAAAAGTTAGCCATTTAAAATAAAAGTTACTTCAAACTAAAGTAGGGTAGATTATAATCATCGACCTAATAAGTAATATATTTATCTCAGAAAACGACAGAAACTCAAAATGATCGGACATGATACCTTTCTCTGCTTACCCCCGACAGGGCACCTTCTTGATGCTCATCCCGGGCATGATGCTCCTCGTCACCGGGATCATCCTCTTCATCACCGACAGTGGCGACACCTGGCGGAACGGCATGATCAAAGCTGACATCATCTTCATAGTGCTGGGCGCGGTGATGCTTTGCGGTGGCATCATCTACTGCTCGCTCAACTGGTGCAGAGTCCGGAAGCGGAAGCGGGTCGGATTGGTGGATGCGCAGTGGTCGTCCCATGCGAACGTCTCCGGGGTTCAGCTGGTCGGCTTCAGCCGCACCCTAGTTGACCACGAGTGCCTTCCACATCAGCCTCAGGGAGAGCTTCCACCGATTGTGAGCCAGTGCGAGACTGGAACGTAGCGGTGTGGATTGTTGTAGTTGCGTGCGTGCAGTGGTGTTTCTTCATGTGTATATGAGTGGTGAGTGGGTGTGGGTGCGTGTGGTGTGTGTGTGTGTGATATATACTGGTGGATAGTGCGCTTTTGCAAAGCTCTGCGCTTCACGATACCTGCTTCCAAGACACCGCAAAGATCGGCCGGAGTATAATTGCGCATAGCAAAGTTCTGTGCTCCACGATGCCTGTTTCTAAGACAGCACAAAGCTTGGCAGGAGTATGATTGGTTGCCAACTGGAGACCGTGAGTTCTTGGATGAAACTTGAATTGGGTCATAAAGCGGGTGTTAGGAAAATGACTTGGATTTTTATACAAAAAGAAACACCAAAATAACCTGCTTGGGGACCAACGATACGCCAATTTTAAAATGGCTCATGTCCTGAATGTGTGAGCGTGTTTTATGCCTCGCATTAGTGGTGCTCCCTGCGCGACGAGAATGCCAAATACCAAATTTATATTAGCTAGCAAAACAAAGATGATGTACTGAGAAATAATGGTTATATGGCTGAGCTATCCTCCGATAATGTCTCATGCTATGCAATGTCCACATCATCATCATCATCATCATGCTGTCGGTCGCGATGCGACAAAGACTGCTTTCAATACTTGACAGCCGCTCTCCATTTAGCACATTTCATGAAAGCTGCTTGCAAAAGTGTTGAAGTACTGCTGGCTTTTGCAAGTTACCAGCGGCACTCTCTCGGGGAGCAAATAGAGGTTTCACACCAGCAAGAAAATGTCAAGACAGGCGCAAAACTATTTGTCCCTGCAGTGGCTGGTCGGGAGATGTTGGGAGTTCCATACATCAACCACCCTTAATGCTGCCACAGTGACATGGTTTTCTGTTTAGGGTTTGCTCCCTTAGCCTTCGGTTCTGTCAAGAACCTGCACCACAAGGCAGTGGTTTACAACTCTGCAGGGCAGGGGCGTTAAACTCCCTGAGGTATTGCTATACCTGCAATACCTGCATGCAATGTCCACACACTATGCAATATTGCATATTAAAATCTCGTCTTGGATGGAACCAATTAATTGGAGCCTTATGGGACCATTTAGATCATGTCTGGATGAGTAGTATTACAATAGACGAGATCACCGTTCCAACTGCGCATGTGCTGAAAATGGCGCTGGCAGCAAAGCAAAGGCATACTGCCATTGAGCTTGCTAATACGCGTAGGGGAAAATTCAATTTTATTCAAAATTAATACAAATACATAACAAATTGTCACAAACATGGATGTACGGATGCAATATAATAATATAATGAATAAGTTTAAGACACAACTCTCCATAATGAAGCATTTTGAGCCAAGAAACATACAATTTCAGTCACTTTACAGGCTGATATTTACATCACCATTGACTAGACATAAGTCATTCTTGTTCTAAATATTAAAATGCCAAATGTGTGAACAAAAACTTATTTCAAAGAAATATATAACCAATACCTGATTAACCCTACTCATTTTCTAGTTCTACAAGCCATTAACCATAGGATATAAATAAAAACATGAATAAAATAAGTAAAACTGACTGGCTATGTCCCTAATACTAGTCTGAGTGCCCAGATTTGTCTAAATCTAAATGCACATGGCATACGATGTGCTGATTATATCGATGTAAATGCAGTGCTGGATAAAAGATTAATATCTTAATTTATTATATATATTTTTTTAGTTGGTATTCTATGTATCAAACAAGAGCTGAGATGAGCTGAAACTAGCACATTTCATAGCTGCACCCAGTGTATTAGCATGTGCCATGTGTTTCTCGCAGATTTGTTTTTCTTCCACACATCCCACAATGCACCGTGCCGCTGGAATGGCGATGAGGTCTATTGCCATTTTGCATAGCATTGAAGTCCTGGTGTTACAGGCCATCTGTTAGTGTCTGATTTTATTGTCTTAACAGTTAAAAAATGTTGGCATTGGCCTGAAATATACTCCTAACAGTTAAAGTTGCATAGTCCGATGCTTTTGAGTTTCTGTCAATTTCTTTTTTATAGATAACTATATCAGGTTGATTGCTATAATCCACCTTACCTTAGTTTGAAGTAACATTTATTTTAAATGACTAGCTTAGGAGATATCTGAAGTGTAAATGTGCAAAATTAATTTTGGCATGCTTGTCAAAACTCTGACACCACAAGCTTCAACAGTAACAGATTCTATTACATTGACTTAGCGTTCCCTTCTGTGTAGCACCAACTGCTTAATAAGTGTACTAGTATCGAAGTTGATATGTATGTTCAAATCTAGAGTTTTTCTTCAGAAAATGTCATCCTTATATCAGACTGCAACTTGATTCTCAAGAAGTCTCTTGAAATGTATTCCAATGTTTAACAACTAAGCCAATGCATAATTATACAGTAAAACCTCTCTAAATCGACGACCATGGGACCCACTTTAAATGGTCCATTTAGGGAGGTGGTTGGTTTAGAGAGTTAGAATATCCTTACAATGGTATTGTTGGGATCCAAATAAAGCGATCGATATAGGGGAGTGGTCGATCTGTGGAGGGGTCGGTATAGAGAGGTTTTACTGTATATATATATATGTCTCTTTTGTGTCTTTTAACAATATATTTTAGTAGCGTTTAATGAAAACCTGTTGGCAGTATTGCCATAAATCAACTATGAAAAAGTCCCTGGAACCAGGCTACCAGATCTCGTTGCAGTTATTTCTAGTGTCGCGCCATAATTATATAGTTTTGTTGTTGTTTAAAAAAAAATTTGGGGTAGGTAATACTTTTTGTTGCACATATATGCTATCCATGCACTGTTATATATTCACATTTGTTTTTAAAATCCAATGTACACAAGTTGCCTTCTAATGCAACTTTCAGCGAACCAAATCAGATACGCAAAAGATTGCCTTTGAGACTTGATGTGTAGATATTATAAGATTACCATATTTTTTCTCCATTGTGTGGCCTTACTGTTTCTTAAAGCTGCATAGACCGTTAAAAGTATATTTTCTAAACTAAGACACTCATTTGAATTTGATCTCATGTATCCAACATAGATACTGGTTCAGCATGAATTGTTACATCGAAGGGCACACTAAGTCAATTTAATTAATAATAGAACCTGTCACTGCTGAAGAGATTCGATAAGCATGCCGAAATTAATTTGGCATGTTTTCACTTCAAATATTTCCAAAGTTAACCATGTATAATCAAGGTTACTGCAAACTATCGATAATAACAATCGATATAATATATCTATCTCAAAATAATGCAGAAACTCAAAACCATCGGACTATGCGACTTTAAGGAAATCATTGACTTGTATGTGATCAAATTTGCAGACCTCTGTTATTTTTACGATAATGAATTAAAATTTGATGCTACAGTAAAACCTCTCTAAACGATCACTTCCACAGATCGACCACTCCCCTATATCTATCGCTTTATTTGGGTGCCAAACGATCCCCCATACAATAAATACCATTGTAACAATTTCTTTTTTTAATCCCTAAACCGACCACTTCCCTAAATGAACCATTTGAAGTCGGTCCCGTGGTTAAGCGATTTCGAGAGGTTTTACTTTATTTCAGTGGTTGTTAACTGTGCTTTGGTTGGTTTGAAGATGCAACAATCATCCATCCAATCATCACCTGTTATGTAGTTAAAATTCATTTATTCATCTTTAATTGTTGCCACTGTGTTGTAACGGTAATCAAGAAACGCTGCGCAAGCCTCGTTTTCGGTCATGCGTAAATAAGGTCTATTAGTATTAAGGGCCATTCACATATTATCTAACGCCTTGGGGTGTGTCAGGTGTATGTCCAAATGTTATGTGGCGCGTATAGTCTAAGTGTTACGGAGCGTTCCAAGGGTGTGGGTGGCTAATTTAGATTTTTTTTTCATAGAAGCATTACGTAATATTCTAAAGGCCCCCTTACCGGTAGCTTCAGGTTATATACATGCGCCAAGTTTGAAATCCGGTTGAACTATTTTTATGCGTTGTTTACATATGCGTTTACATATTTTGGGTGTAGTCTCATTCAAAGGTAGTTGTGTTTGTCACCATGACCGCAATGTCTTTGCCATGCGCTGCTGTGATTTGTACAGCGCGCTGTGTGCCTTCACTGATTGTGGATGGAAATTTTCAGGGATCCCAATATTCAAGGGTTCTACAAATTTCAGGGATACAAACAGACAAATTCATTTTGGTGGGAAAAGGTAGCAGTCTGGAAATGCAATGTGATCTCACCTGAACATTTTTGTGACCCCCCCCCCCCACCCACACCCACCAGCCGCCCCAAGGTAACTACAACCACGACCAACAACCACAACCATGACCAACAACCACAACCACAACCCCTCCTGCTGATCCTACCTCTGCAGACTTTTTGGGGGGGTCCTGATTTTTCCGGGTAATGACTAGATAAGGCTATTGTATGCTTTTGTAATATAGTTTTGGGACTTAAAAAAATATAATTTCTGACTTCCAAAAGGCCAATAAATTTCGTTGCTGAATATGTGCATAAAATCTCTACCCGTTCACATACCCATGAACGTTCAGGAATGTTAAGCCCCCCGTCCCCTGACACCCGTGACATTCCTGTATTACGACGATAAATAACACCAAAGTTGCCAATGGGATTTATATATTTGTACCAAAGCATGGAATGTCTTAACACCAAAGAAACACCTAATTCATTTTCAATTCTGAACTGTTATTACCCAAAAGGTGATACACATTTATGCCTTAATATATTATCTTTTACTCGGCTGAATACGAGTCTACTTGCGGGGAATGTTGTATATTTTATTTTATAAGATCATAAACATATACTGTATATTTCATTATGGCTATATGATTATCCATAGCACTTAGGCTACCTGTGTAGTTCTCTGAGCCTGGGCTATCCTGAAGTGGCGCTTTCTGGTCGTCCCGCAGCACTGCAGTGCGCCTAGGTGGCGCCACCTACCAGTTCACTGCTTCTAGACTACTTGGCTTTTTTCTATTTACTATTTAGGGCGTGTAGTGTAGGGTTCAGGATTAACGTAGCGTTATGTGGGTTATTGGTTTTCTGTCTGGGGGTTTTCATTGGTGTCTTTAAAAATTTTTTTATTTATTTAAAAAAAAAAAAATCAATTTGAGATGGTGTTCTGGAGAGCAACCGATCATGTCAACTAGCCATTTCTGTGCTGCGGAAGATGGTGATTGGTGATGGACGAGGCTATTCGCATGCTCTGCGAATCAGCAGAAGAATGATCGTTATTCCCAGAGCTGTTCTGTCGTAGTCCTGCTCTGCAGATTAAGGAAAATACGCTCCAAAATAACATCATTAGATCTTAGCAGTGGGTAGTCATGCTCCTAAATAACAGAATTTGATCTGAAGCAGTGGAATATTCATTGACCGTGTGCTTTTTTTGGGTCGTTTTTATTTTATTAATGTTTGCTCACACATATTGACAGCGGTGACAGTGAAGTCTAACACTTACTCTGTCTCTGGGTTTGTTTTGCCCTTCGACTTCATGGTGGATTACTGAAGAAATCATGCTTTTCTGCTCTGCAGATTACTGAAGAAGTGGTTATTTGCAGAACACTCTGTTCATTACCCTCACTGTGAATATGGCCGACGTGGTGTAAAGCAACCATCAATCAATCAATTAATGTTCATTACCCGAATAGTTATTGTTATCAATACTGAATACAGATTAAGTGTTTATTATCCCCCGAGGCGAATCAAATGCAATGGAAAGCATTACATCCAAAACAAAAAGCAAAATAATCCTGCACTTGTGCATGCGCAGTAAAATAATGCATACTGATTGGTTGGTTGTAGCTCTGCGAATTACAGTGTTGGTGGCTCTTATTACGAGAGGAGCAGCTCTGCGAATAGTCAGTACGATTGGTGATTTGGGTTTAGTATAAAGTTTAAACCTATGGAAAAAGAGGAGTGGATCACTGTTTAAATTATATAATCCGGTGGGTTTTGTTCCTTTGTTTCTGCCATATTTTGTTATTAGATACATTAGGCTCATTGTAATAATCTGCTTTACGTTAATTTGATATCACTTTATTTTGAAGGATTAGTTTGGGAGTTATTTGAAGTGAAAACAAGTAAATTTAATCTTGTCATGTATGTCAAGAGGAGTGTCCTGTCTTTATTCAAATGACAGGGATGAAAGATCTTCGTGATTTCGCGGATTTCCGCGATTTTTTTATATTTACTGATTAATATTAAACAAAATGCCAAAGAATCAAGATGTGCCTTAGATATTGCGAGAACATAAAACCCAAACTAGAAAGTTTAGGTATGGGTGATAATGTAGCCACAACAACGATAGTTTTTCTGTGATTCCCTGACAATGCTAATCCTATGGGGGGAAATCCGCGTTTTCACGGAAATTTGTCATTGATGTAATAATCTTGGCTTGATTTCCGCGATTTTGGTCGGTGACCATTTTCATATTGGTGTTGCAGTTTCAGCGGCACACCAGTTTGCGAGGGACACATTGCTTCTGTGCATGCGTCAAAATCGAACAGCATCGTCACTAACCTTATAAATTTAATATAATGTTTTTGGTAAAGATGTTTTCTATATGTGTACCAAGCGATTTGTCTGGCCATAGGTGCTTACAAATATTGGTGATGGGTGTAGTATAATTTTACCTCGGTACAACGCCTCGGCTACTCGAGGCCGAGGGAGAAGGAAGCAACATCCGGGTTCAGCAATTAGCATATTCCGCTCATAACTGGAGGAACGTTACGAGCAGCTCAGCAGTTTTTCACACGGATTACTACTCTTTCTACTGTAAGTACCGGAACATAAACTGGCAAGATTGTTTATGAATACACATAGCACACGCTTATAGACTTGTTGTCTGTATCTTATTTGATAATAAGTAATATTCTCAAGCGTGTTGTTTAGCCGGTGCCGTAGATTGAGGCATCCATTTTGTTTTTGCCGCCCGTTGCCGAACGGAGAGACATGTTGACATGGGTCATTTCGTCGCTTAGGTAGAAATTGCCGCCCGTTGCCCAACGGAGAGACATGTTGGCTGGAGCCATTTCGTCGCTATGATAGTTTTTTCTGAGGCGTACCTCCGAGTATCATAATATTTTCTCCAACTTGTTGGTGTCGTAGCCACAGGTGGGAGAAGTCTATGGTACAGAGAGTGTGGGCGGGATCTACACTGGTCCCGCCCCGCGTTGGTTCGGCTCGCTTGCGACCGTCATACCTCCGATACTTTAGCTTACACACGCCTGGGTTAAAACTGGTGTAAATACAGTTTTATTACCCCTGAATGACCCTCCGGCCTCATAGCACTGTTCCACTGGTTCAGTTTTCCTTGAGTTGTGGTTTTAAAAACGCCTTTTGGTTGTTTTCAGAACCCTCAGGATGGCCGCGAAGCGGGGTGACAAGGGTGCACCACATACCCTCAGTGAAGGGGACGCGGCCTCGGGACGCCAGTCCGCCGCGTCACGTGATCGCTCCCCTGAACCGGGACCCTCGCAGCTGGTGGCGAATGAGCAGATGGTCAAGCTCATACGGGAGCAACTGCAACAGCTGCTCCCTACGCCCAAAACGTCAATAAAGGCAGATGCCTCCCCATCAGAACCATCGGAATGGGAGGATCTGTCGGACCAACCAACTACCGACTCGGAGGTGGCCTTGGGGCGCAAACGAAAACACCCCAAAAAGTACTCGTCTGGCAGAGATGAGTACTATAAGGCCAGGAACAAGGTCCAGAAGGTCAGAAGGACAAAGAAAAAGTCCAAATCAAAGAAGAAGAAGTCAAAGTCTTCTTCCTCTGACTCCTCCGATCATTCGACTACCACGCAGTCCGAATCGGATGACCCACATCCCGGTACTTTTGCGAACATCACCGTTAAGGTCGCAAAGAAGATCAGGACGGTCAGAAAGCGGTGCATCAACACCTGCACGCTTTTGAGGAAGAATGTCAAAGGACATTTTGACACCTTCAAGCCCGCGGAGACTCTAACAAAGCTCGCGGAAGAATACACGGGCATCAAAGGGATCCCCGAGGCAACCATCAAAGAGATGGACGACGATGTGACCATGAGCGAAGACAGGAAAAAGTTTGAAACCTGTCTCCATACCGTTCATAAAGGTGTACTGGTGGCACTCGCGGCAATCATGCCGGTAGCCAACAGGATGATGACCGGAAACAAGTTCACTACGGTCACTAAAGACATGAATGCGGCGATCGCGTCGTTAACAGCCACGAGTAACTTCTTGTCGTACAGGCGTTTCGAAAATGTCTTCAAGTCGGTTACTACCGATGCTGGCAAGCAGGTTGCCCGCTCCAAGAAGGTCGTCGACAACGACGGAAAAGAATACACTCTTTTCCTGGCGCCTAAACCCATCAAAGGCAAACCGCTGGACCATTCCAAAATGTTTGGAGGACAGCTACAGTACCTGTTCAAACAGGTAGAAACACAGGCGAAACAATCCAAACACCTAGACGGCAAGAAGGATTCCAATGTGGCTAAGTTCAAGAAATCCAGATCGGATTTTCGAGGGCGGCGGACCGGCCAATCGACCAACCGCTTCGGCAGCCGGAACTACGGCTACCAATCGAGGGGACGCGGCCAGAGGAACCAGTACGGCTGGAACGACGGCAACCGCCCCTTCAGGAGAGACAATCCTCCCCAGAAGCAGTTCCCCAAACCGGCCAACAAATAGAGCCTCAAAAGCAACCCAGTGTAAGCCCCTTTTGTGCAGGCAATGTATCTAATCACATTATGGACTGGGAACAACTGACTCATGATCAGTCAGTTCTCGATATTGTTAGAGGGGTTTTCATTCCTTTCATAGAAACCCCTTTACAACATAAAGTCCCTTTCCCATACCGCTTAACTCAGCATGAGCAATTGGCATTAGACATAGAAGTAAATAAATTTCAATCCAAAGGTATCATTACTACCGTTCAACATACGGAAGGAGAATATATCTCAAATATCTTCTCACGGCCCAAACCTAATGGCGACATTAGAATGATCCTTGACTTAACTATTCTAAATAAATTAGTCGAATATAAGCACTTCAAAATGTTTTCGTTAGAAACAGTCCGTGACCTAGTAATGCAGGGCTCGTGGCTCGCAAGCGTAGACCTCAAAGACGCTTACTATACTATACCGATCTATGAGTCGCATAGAAAATTTCTTAGATTTATGTGGCAAGGCCAATTGTACCAATTTACATGCTTGCCAAATGGCCTAGCCTGTGCTCCACGTTTATTTACAAAGTTACTTAAACCCGTATTTGCTGAAATGGCCAAGAAAGGCCATGTCATGTTTCCATATATTGATGACTCATTTATTGTAGCACGCACAAGGGAAGATTGCCTTTTAGCCATAAAGGACTTATGTGATACCTTAACCCACTTAGGGTTTTTCATTCACGACACCAAATCGGTTCTACAACCAACATCCCTATTAAAATTCTTAGGTTTCTTTATTAATACAAGAGAAATGACCATCTCCCTAACATCAGACAAAATTGAAAAATTTAGTGCTACAGCCTCAGACCTTTTAAACATAAAACGACCAAAAATAAGGCAAGTGGCTGTGCTCATTGGTCTAATGGTGGCTTATGCACCAGCCGTATTATACGGGAAAGCACATATTAAATCCCTCGAAATAGATAAAAATATCGCCCTAACCAAAGCTAAGGGAAATTTCGAATGCCAAATGACCATTTCCAAAGCAGGACATGATAACATCCAATGGTGGATGAAACATTTAATTAATTCCCATAATCCCATCCGCATGGATGAGCCCAACACAACAGTTACTACTGATGCGTCACTAGAGGGGTGGGGTGCCCACAGAGGAAATGAAGCTACTGGGGGCCGCTGGTTAGATAATGAAATAGATGACCACATAAACGTCCTAGAATTGAGAGCCATCTATCTAGGACTTACGAGCTTAGTAAAAATAGATAAACTTACCATCCAAGTTTTAACTGATAATACTACCGCAATGGCCTACATCCGTAATATGGGTGGGACAAAGTCCTCAGCTTGCAACGATATAGCAAAACTCATTTGGGATTGGGCAGAAAAACAACATGTTTGGATTACAGTAGCTCACATCCCAGGTAAACTAAATACACTGGCCGACAATAAAAGCCGCCATTTCCATGACCATTTAGAATGGTCTCTCAGCCCCGACATATTTCTAGCCATTTGTCAGGAATGGGGCTTGCCAGACATAGACCTTTTTGCCTCACGTAAAAACAAAAAACTTGATAAATATGTATCCTGGCACCCAGAACCACATGCTTGGCGAGTGGATGCTTTTTCCCTCACTTGGAATAACGCATTTTATTATATTTTTCCCCCATTCAGCCTGGTCAGCAGAGTAGCCAGAAAGATCAGGCTAGACAAAACCCATGCGGTATTGATAGTACCAGACTGGAACACTCAGCCGTGGCGAGCCATAGTCGAATGGGAAGCCAAGAAGGTTTTAAAATTCCCAAGAGGGCAGGTAAACCTACAACATCAAGGAAAAGTAACGACACAAGGGGACGTGTCAACAACCCCCCTACTGGCATTCCTTTTCTAAGGGCGTATTTACAAAAATACGGACTAGATAAAATCACCCAAGAAAGGTTAATTTCGGATGCCTGGAGACCAGGAACTGTAAAAATGTATACTACTTACCTTAGGAAATGGGGAGTACATTGTTTAATACATAAAGTTAAACCGATGGCCCCCACGATCGCTCAAGTAGGCCGCTTCCTCCGCATGTTGGAAGATGATGGACTTGGTTATGGGGCTATAAATGCGGCGCGCTGCGCACTCTCCATAATTGTGCCAAGAATCGAAGGACAAACCATTGGCAAACATGAAGTAATTCATTGGATCATGAGAGGAATCTATGAAAGAAACCCCCCAAAGCCGAAATATAGTCGGTTTTGGGATGTTTCTACGGTGTTTAAACTTTTCCAATCCTGGCCGGAGAATAAATTGCTCACGGTCCAACGGTTAGGCTATAAATTAGCAGTACTATTATTACTAGTTACAGGACATAGAGGACAAACAATTGTAGCCCTCTCTTTGCAAGGCCTCGACATTGACAAAAAAGAGGCCACGTTTGACTTAAACGTTCTGTTAAAGTCTAACAGGACAGGAGATCCACTCTCCTCTATTCATTTAGATAGCTTTCCACAGGATAAGAAACTGTGTGTAGTTTCAGCCATTAGAACATACATATCCAAGACAAAGGGAATACGGAATTCCAAACAACTCTTAGTGAGCTTTATCAAGCCACATAAAGCCATCTCACGTGACACACTAGCCAGATGGACTATTATTATACTCAAGTTGGCTGGCATTGACACGGAACGTTATGCTTCGCATTCCACAAGGGGTGCTATGGTGTCCAAAGCGAGAAAATTAGGAATCTCGGTTCGAAGAATCCTAACACACGCCGGCTGGAAGACGGCCAAGTCGTTTGCTAAACATTACAACAAACGACTAGAGAAACCAAGCGGGGTGGCAACCCGCCTACTCACCAACTAACAAGAACCGGTGAGATGTACAAACTTTTGTTTTACTACTGATACAAATACATGTTCATCAGATAATTGGGGATAAAAATGAGGCTACGTGAAGGTCTCCCTCGGCCTCGAGTAGCCGAGGCGTTGTACCGAGGTAAAATAGTATAGTTATACGAATCTTACCTGGGTACAGATGATGGATAACTCTTGTTTTCCCGAGGTACAAGCCTCGGGTAATCGTGGACTAGGGCCCACCCGCCACACCCTGTATAATATATAATTAGGGCATGAACATAAACACACATTCATAAAATTGAACTTAGCCTATGCTGATGGGTAGAGGAAATAAATTGAACTTAGCCTATGCTGATGGATGGAGGAGCTGGAAGGTGGGCTGTTTACACGTACAAATACATGGTGACGGTTGTAAATACTTAATCAGGGATGATATTTTTCCGTTTTTAAGCGGATTTCCGCTTTTTTTCACCACCTGGGCGATTTTTGATATAGGTGTACATGGAAATTTGCTGCCGGTATTTTTTTGCCTCAAACCACTCATCCCTGTTAATTCTAATACATCATGATGTACATGATAAGTGCTACTTTAATGTGTGGTGTACTGGGACTTCAGCCCTAACCTTAAAAAGTTGGTTAAATAGAGATCAGAGAAGACCCCCCATCTGACCCTGACTGAACCTGTCTGTTTAGGAGTTAGCGCTAAAGTCCTGGTAGACCGCACGCGAAAGTAGCACCAAATGATATATCGTAACGGTCGTGACAAATATTGTATCTTTATGCTGTGTAGATGGATATTGTATGAATTTGGTACTGATGTGTTGGTGACGGTGATTGTGTGTATGTGGGGTGATAACGCCAGTTGGCTGTTGTTTGACGCACAGTACCGGTGTGGATTATAGGGTGGCATACATTGATAACCTTAGATAAAAGATTCATCCGGTACTTGTAGTACACGGGTGAAGGACAACGTACTGTAAATACGGGCGAAAATAGCTTTAGTATGGAACAGGAACTAGAAACTGTGGCTCCAGTATCAAATGGCTTCACATATAGGCACAGAGTTGGTGAAATGGGTGAGAATGCAAAAAGACAAGATGGCGGTGCTAGAATGTGTCGATTTCACTTTTAAATCTTATTAAACTAGGTATTTTATTATATTTTTCAACTCAAAGGTAGCGGGGAAATAATAAGACATATGTAAAGAATAATTGTTGCTTCTTAGATTGTGAAATTAGGCTCTCATTTCATTTCCCCGTATTTTTGTGGGGGCCGGCAGGGTGACTCCTTTATCTATGATAACCTATGCTTATTAATAAAGTACTAGTGCCCCGAAGTAGGTAGGAGGGGTTAGAATGCAGGCGGGAGGTGCTGTGGGGAAAATAGGAATATGAGGGGGTGTGTAAAAATAAAATCTATACAAATAAAAATACACACCTTTATAATAAATAATACACATATATTGATATAAATAACGTAGACGCCTACTTTTATAATAACATATATTAAATACGTAATTTTATAATAATAACTAACACAAAATACGCACATACTTTTATAATGACTAACATACACAAAGTACGTGTATACTTTTATAATAAAAACACAAAATATGCACATACTGACATAACGGACACCAACTCACTGCTGGAAATGACAAAGCTGCCCGCAATGACCACTGCATCCACACTAGATGACCAATGCGGAGTCAACGACCTGGCCGAGCACCACATGCTCGAACTGAACTAAACTAAACTAACTTTTACAATAAATAACATACAAAATACACACACTTTTAGAATAAATAATACAAAAACACAACTTTTATAACAAGTAAAACACCACCTACGAACATATTTTATAATAAATAACACATACCGAAAATATGCACAAACCTTTATAGTAAAAGATGTACAAGTTTTTATAGTAAATACCACAAAATATACACCTTAATGACATATACATACCCAATAACAATAAATACACACATACTTTTGTAATAAATACCACAAAATATGAACATGCATCTATAATAAATACCACAAAATAAACATACCTTTCTAGACAATAAATCAAAATACACACCTTTATATTAAACAAAAAAAAATACACAAATACTTTTATAATAAATATGTGTTACCGGTAGATCTTCATTTGTTTTTCTAAAGCGCACAGAATACTTTTATAATAAATCTGTATTACCTGTTAAGCTATATATTTCTATTTAAAAAAACACCCCAAAACCCGCATACACTCATGCATGCTCTCACTGACACCATGTTTGGAGTGTTTTTCACACTTTCACACTTCAAGATCTCACACATAGTCATGCCTGCACCACAGGGTTGACGAGGTTTGTTGTTGTTTGTTTGTTGTTGTTTTACGTCCTAGCAACATCTAAGGTCATATCAGGACGGGTACCGACTTGTGACAGTGCGCACTCATGGCGACTTTATAGTGCTGTCCCACTGGGAAACCAGGCCGCCGGCACCATGACCTGGTATCCCACTCAGTCACATTATCCTGACACTGAGCACACCTGTCCTTGCCCTATCCTAATAATGCTGAGCGCCTGGCTAGGAAGCAACAAGTATCAATTTTAAAGTCATTGGTTTGACTCGACCGGGACTCGAACCCACGATCTACCAGCACGGGAGACGGACACTCTAACTCATTCGGCCATCCCGTTGACGAGGTAGATACAGGGCGCCACCTATCACATGGGACCAATTTGCTAACAATTCCCCAACACTATATCTATTTTTATCCCCATGTAGCTGTCATTCCGCCCCATCGTCAAAGTGCGCGTGCGGCTTCTATTGGCGATTTGCTGACAGCGAACTATGCCTAGATTTAAAATGGGATTAATTTGTTTCATAGTAGGCTGCTTTTAGAAGTGCGACTTCTATTTGGAATATATTGTGACATTGAGGCATGTATTCTGTTATAGGTGTGACTTCTATTTGAGGTATATTTGTGACACTTGAACATGCCTGCTGTTAGAATTGTGACTTCTATTTGGGATATATTAGAGATACTGTGGCATACATTCTTAAAGCTGCGGCTTCTATTTGAGATATATTTGTGACACTAACATGCCTTCTGTCACAAGTGCGACTTCTATTTGGGATTTATTTATGACACCGGAACATACCTTCTGTTGCAAGTGTGACTTCTATTTTGGATATATTTATGACACTGGAAAATGCTTTCTGGTGCAAGTGCGACTTCTATTTGGGATTTATTTATGACACTGGAAAATGCCTTCTATTACAAGTGCGACTTCTAATAAAGTGGATTCACCGTATTTACTAAAATATTGTTGTTAATGTCAAAACTCAATATTTGGGAGCTTATCTATATGGGTCACTCTCCTGAAAACTGGCTAGAACTGTCACATGGAGAGTTAAAATCTAATATTAGAATTTTTAACATTTGTTGATTGCAAATGAAAGCTGGAAATCTCCCCTTTACATCTATGTAAAATATAAATTGATGAGATAAAAAATACAGGCGTAGTCTGTGATTAAGCTGTCATATGGCAGCATCGCATGTGTTGCTCAGACATAACACATGTTTAGGACACCACACAGTCTGCTTATTAAAAATCTAAGCAGAAATAAATAATTTCATACTGAGAAGCATATTAATCAGGGCATAATACAGAGAAAAATGTAGTGCTTATATTGATTTAAAAAAAGTAATTCCCAGGCATGCTTTATTCACTGAATAATTAGTGTACAATATCTATTAAAATGTGTGGCATCCAGACGCCACTGGTTACATCTGTGACGGAAATTTGTAATGTTATTTCTGAAGATATACTTCTTTAAAAAAAAATTAAGCATGCATACACATTGGTCGTAATGCGAGCATTGCGCTTGATGCGTGGAGAGGAAGAGACCCTCCCCCCGCCTCCCCGGTCGTCGCACAGCATTCGCACCTCGCGCGACGTCCGCCTCTCAGCTCTCTCCCTCCCCCTCCCCCTCCCCCGGGCCCGCTGCTTTCTCACCTCACCTGTCACCGCCCTTCAGCTTTCTCCCTCCCCCTCCCCCGGGCCCGCTGCTTTCTCACCTCACCTCACCTCACCGCCCTCCTGCCCTCCCTTATAAGGCTACCGGCAGCCTCCCTCAGTCACTCGCCTTCCAGCCCTCCTCCACGCTCTGCCTTTTTCCTTTTTGGCTTCCACCACCGCTGCTTCACCTCGGCCGACGCCAGGATTTCACCTCGGACTGCTGCATCCCCTCGGACCGCTCCAGCATGCCCGGACACGGAAAGGGCAAGGGCCGCAAGAGCTCCCGGGCAACCGTCATGGCCACGCCGGGACCCTCCTCGGGCTCGCCGGGAGGCTCCTCACCCTCTACGGCCCCGGCGTCTCCCTCGGCGCCCTCGGACCACCCCTCGGGCAGCGAGACAGCCGCGATCCTCGAGGCCCTCCACCGTCTCACCACCCGCATGGACGCCCTCGAGTCGGGGGGCGCCCAAGGAGCACCGGAGAGCCCCCCGCCTGTGCCGAGGCGAGTCACCTCGGACCGTTGGCCGTCACCTCGGACCTCGGACCGTTTCTCCACCTCGGACCGCTCCAGCACCAGCATCATGCCCAGAAGCGAGGGGACGCCACCGCCCACCCCGGGGCGGCGGACGCCGTACAGCACACCGCCCATCCCAGCACCTCGGGCACACGTCGCCGGGGGGGCGCACCCTCCCCCGCCACCTCAAGCACCACCACCCGCCCCGAGGCGGTGGACGGCGTATAGCACACCGCCCATCCCAGCACCTCGGGCACACGTCGCCGGGGGAGCGCCCCCCCCCGGCCCTGCATCCAGGGTCCCGTCGACCACACACGGGCATCCGCGGCCGACGCCCTCTGGGAGATCCTGGCGTCGGCCGAGGTGCAGCACAGCGGGAGACGCCAGACCCCGGCCGCCTCGGCGGATTTTTGATCCGCCGGCCCCCACACCCATGCCGACAACCCCGTGACCACCACCGACAACCCCCCAGCGACCACCGATCGAAACACCGCCCAGACAGAGCCGGGGACCATCACCTCGCACCGCAGGCCCCAGATGCCGCCCATCCTCAGGACGAACCCTCCCCAGACAGCACCACCGCCGACCATCACGACCACCGACAACCCCCCAGCGACCACCGATCGAAACACCGCCCAGACAGAGCCGGGGACCATCACCTCGCACCGCAGGTCCCAGACGCCGCCCATCCTCAGGACGAACCCTCCCCAGACAGCACCGCCGCCGACCATCACGACCACCGACAACCCCCCAGCGACCACCGATCGAAACACCGCCCAGACAGAGCCGGGGACCTTCACCTCGCACCGCAGGCCCCAGACGCCGCCCACCCTCAGGACGAACCCTCCCCAGACAGCACCGCCGCCGACCATCACGACCACCGACAACCCCCCAGCGACCACCGATCGAAACGCCGCCCAGACAGAGCCGGGGACCATCACCTCGCACCGCAGGCCCCAGACGCCGCCCATCCTCAGGACGAACCCTCCCCAGACAGCACCGCCGCCGACCATTATGACCACCGACAACCCCCCAGCGACCACCGATCGAAACACCGCCCAGACAGAGCCGGGGACCACCACCTCGCCCCGCAGGCCCCAGACGCCGCCCACCCTCAGGACGAACCCTCCCCAGACAGCACCGCCGCCGACCATCACGACCACCGACAACCCCCCAGCGACCACCGATCGAAATGCCGCCCAGACAGAGCCGGGGACCATCACCTTGCATCGCAGGCCCCAGACGCCGCCCATCCTCAGGACGAACCCTCCCCAGACAGCACCGCCGCCGACCATCACGACCACCGACAACCCCCCAGCGACCACCGATCGAAATGCCGCCCAGACAGAGCCGGGGACCATCACCTCGCACCGCAGGCCCCAGACGCCGCCCATCCTCAGGACGAACCCTCCCCAGACAGCACAGCCGCCGACCATCACGACCTCCACGACACCGCCTTCATCACCCCGCCCGACCCGACCCCGACCCCGACCCCACCCAGCCCTGAGGACTTCGCTGCCCCCCTGCTAGACCCTCGCCGGACCTCCTCACCGCATCTCTCCAAGGAGCGGGCCTCCCCCCCCCCCCCCTTTTGGCCGCCCGCTCCCTGTCGACGTAGGCCCCGGACACTCACCACACCCAGACTTTCAACTTCCCCAGCCTCCGCCAAGAACCCCGCCCAAGCCTCCCGCGCACCCCGGCCCAGGCCCTGACCTCAGACGCGGCCTACGCCTCCGGCCCTCGCCTCGGGCGCGCCTCGAGCGCGCCTCGAGCCCTCTCCTCCATTTTGGTGGAGGGCTCCTCGGCGCCCCCCCCCCCTCACATGAACTCTTAAGCATAAACTCTGACTTCTGCTCCTCATGAGCCTCTTACCCTCTAACTCTGACTCTTGCTCCTTATGAGCCCTTATCTAGTTTATTCATTGTTGCTGCTCCTCATGAGCCTTATCTTGCTTCTTATCTTCCTACTGTTGCTCATGAGCCTCCTCACTGTTGCCCTCTGTTGCCAGAGGCGTCCCAATAAACGCCTCCTTTTTCCACCTCCGCCTTGCCTTCTTCCTTTTCGCGCATCGGTCGTAATGCGAGCATTGCGCTTGATGCGTGGAAAGGAAGAGACCCTCCCCCCGCCTCCCCGGTCGTCGCGCAGCATTCGCACCTCGCGCGACGTCCGCCTCTCAGCTATCTCCCTCCCCCTCCCCCGGGCCCGCTGCTTTCTCACCTCACCTGTCACCGCCCTTCAGCTTTCTCCCTCCCCCTCCCCCGGGCCCGCTGCTTTCTCACCTCACCTCACCGCCCTCCTGCCCTCCCTTATAAGGCCGCCCGCCGGCCTCCCTCAGTCACTCGCCTTCCAGCCCTCCTCCGCGCTCTGCCTTTTTCCTCTCTCTTACAGCTAGTGGAGGGCTTCTTTTTTTTAAATTAAGCATGCATACACATTAATTAATAATTCCTTTTGATTTGGGAACTGTTTTGTTTGATATGTCAATGCAATACAAGATGTTAGTAAAGATCCAACCATGTCCCATATGTCATGTTACAAATGACTGACTGTATGTAAAATGTGTTTTTTTGGTACAATAACACTTCATAACTAAAAAGACCAAAGTTGCAAGCAGTTTATTTTATTTCCCTTATTTCTTACATCAAATCTGAACATGAATATGAAAAGTATAAGAAAACAAATAAGTAGGACATTTTTGTTATTGGTGTTTTAAAATCCCATCCCATGCTGACCAGTTTTCAGGGGACATAATTGTTCCTAGCTACAGTGACCCCTGCAATCAGAGAAGACATGACAGGTGCGGACAATTGTTTATAATAGGCAAACTCTTCGTTTCATTTGATTTTCCCTCTGATGACGGGACAGCATAGGTTTGGATACAGGGTTGTCCGTTGAAGGCAGGTAATATTAAAGTTGCATAGTCCGATGGTTTTGAATTTCTAAATTTTTTCTGAGATAAATATATTAGATTGATCACTAGTATCTACTTTACATTAGTTCAAAGTTACTTTTATTTTAAATTGTAAACTTTTGAGATATTTTGAGTGCAAACATGGAAAATTAGTTTTGGCAAGCCCTTTCACAGGTTGCAGTGGTGTTTCTTGTTTCGGCAGCCATTTCATTTGTAGCTTGCAAGCCATGAGTTTTTGACTATAGGGGGATTCTAATGATGTCACAAGACAACGTTCAATGGCCATATTGGATTACATACAGAAGGCTTGCAACTGCCTACATTGTGCTTATTTACTGATTTGTGGATTTATTTGTCACTGTTTTGAGCAGTTTGGCCTCAGAAGTTGTTACTGTAAGTAAACATATTGGATGTAAACTGCCCAGAACCTCCCAGAATACAAGAAAACTCTGTTTTACTGCATCTGCATGCATTCACAACATGGCTAGGGAGGGTGCTTATAATCCAAGATGGCTGGCCGCTGACCGCTGAGTGATGACGTCACGTGCACTCACTCTATAGAAGTGCCTGACTTGAATATTTATATCTCATAATTATGAGAGAACGAGTATAGTGAGCTACGCTGCGCTCCCATGGTGAAATGCCACATACACAGGTACGTAAGCATGAACCCTGATGGTATAATGGCTAAGGCGCTTGGCCCAGAAAGGCAGAAATGTGGGTTCGAGTCCTGCTCGAGGCTATCGTGTTCCCATGTGTTTGCAATGCACTGATGATAATAATAATAAGTTATTCACCCAATAAGAAAAGCAACAAAGGCTTCAGTGATTGACTTGAGCAGCATGGTCACCACCACCACCATTGTGTAAATATTATAGGACTGATTGAAAAGGCAACACAGATTAGTCTAGTGCTCCTGAGTGACAATATACGTTTATTTCAGCATGGCTTTTACAGCAAATAATGTTTTTAACTTACAAATGTAAAAAGAAATAATAAAAGTAATATCAGTGTCAATCAATCCTTACCCATATTCAAGTGTAGATACAGTTTTATCAAAGCACTTCAGTCATAAAACAATGTTGGTCCCAGAAATATAATGGTGAAACATGTATACATTTGATCAAAGTGTTTGTGTTTCCGCAACCAGTAAATGCTCCGCAAGGCAAAATACAGGGGTTACGAAGGAAGCAGATATGGACTAGGGTAGCCAGCTCTGTACTCAAAACAAATCATCTCCAGATTGGTCCTCACCCGCTGCCGCATTAGTCACTCTTGGATGATCCGGACAGAGGAAGCTCGAGACTGGTGTGGGAGAAGGAGGGTTTATTTGAGCCAAATACAGTGGTAGAAGTTTACAGTTCTTTGAAAATATATAATGATAAATGTTTCAGTCCACCTGATCAATATCGGCCGATGGTAGAGGGAGGACCTGGGAGCCCGAGGAGGTAGGCCCGGGAGCCGACCCCCCAAAAGTGGCTTAAGATAGAGGGTGTGTGGGTGTGGTAGAATAAACCGTGTGAAGCTTGGAGCCCGAATGCAGGTCAAGCGGGGGTGATGGGAGGAGGAGGAGGTGCAGGGCCGCTTGGTGATGTGAGCGTCTCGGGCTTCCCCCGCCGGATCAACCACAATTCTAAATTATGGGCCAACTCGCCTTCTTATTTAAAGGGGAAGCACCTGCCTTCGAATGTATTGGGTGTCAATGCCCACTGACACGCAAACATATTTAGCTTGATTGTGTTGATTTTATGACCTGACGCCAACATGTTCTTTTACTGTAAATAGCATGCGAGACCTCTTTACAAATTTAAAGAACAAACAAACTTCAGAATTCCCAACTACACCTCTTGTAGCTATTGTTACTTATGTCATTTGATCTAGATCTTACCATCTTTTGAGACATGTTTCTAGAAGAGACAACTATCATAGTAAATTCCACTCACATTTTTGTCCCTGAAAATATGGCCTTAGCCACTGACATGGCATAACATTACCATGAATCATCACCAGATGTTTGCATTACTTTCCATAGCTTTTATGTAACTAAAACTATGTTGGAAGAGTGATAACTACGAAGGCTCAACATACCATTTGTCGTTTGATTGGTGTGGGTTTTATAGTTGCTTGCAGTTGCAGTATCCTATGCTCGTTGTCTTTAGATGGATATATATCCAACAGTTTGGAGTGTTTCCTTGGCATTTAAAGTCGCAAGGTATACCTTGCTGGGAAAACAATAGCCTGGTCCCCTGGCCTTTGTTTCACCAGAGGTCGCCACTGTGCTCGTTTCAAAGGCCCTACCTTACCTCCAGCCCCAGTAGTTCGTCATCATCGAGCTCATCGTCAGAATCGTCTGCCTTGGACAGCAGCAGGGAACGGAGCCGGGAACGGAGGAAGCGACGTTGCAAGAAGCGCAGTAAGTTCTCATTGGATAAATACACTAAAGGTAGGAAAAGTGTCAAAAGCCTGAACTATAATGAACTCATGTATGCGGCTTGTGTGTGGGGATCTAAGCAGGCTAAGAAAGCTGATATGGATGTGGACGCTTTGATGGGCTATCTCGGTCACCTGGCTTACATGTGATATAGTGATATGGTAGAGAGGAAGTGTGAACACTTATTTGTCTCTCATTTTTGTTTGTTTTTGGTACATTAGTTGTCCCAAGCAGGGGAAATCCCAGTCACAGACGCCTGGTCTTCCTCATTCCACTGCTGGTCGATAGAAAGCCCGAGCCCACACTTTTACCGACCCAAGGGATTTTTAACCTCCCACACCACATAGACATGGTATGAGAGCAACCGGCCTCTGATGACGCTGTAAGTTATACACAGCGGTGGAAATCCAAATTGGCAGAGCTGGGTGCATGCACGCAACCACAAACAATTACTCAGATGAGGCATACAGGGGTTACGACAGAGCAATCAGGGAAACGGCAAAAGAGAAGCGGCTGCATGCTTTCAGAATGGGAGACAATGGCCTGTCACTGTTACATTTCAATATCGATAATTCGAAATCGTATAAGGAAGTCAGAAAGCCGAGAAGCACATTCAGTAAGCCAGAAGGTGACACCAGGACGAGTGCAGCATCTAAAGATTCTAAGGTGAAAGGTTTGTGTTTTGCTCACAACTACAACAAGGAGGGCTGCACACGGGAAAAGTGCAGTTGGGATCATCATTGTCTGACATGCCGTAGCAAAAATCATGTAGCAGAAGCATGCCCAAACAAGAAATATTAACAATCAAAAAGCAGTTATGTTGATGGGGAATTGTGTGTAGACGGCAAGAAGGATGCTTGCCGCGGGAGGAACACGGCGTCGGCCGTGGGGGATTACGTCGGTAATCCCCTTGATGTGGCCACTGTCGGGCGACCAGATCACAGTACACACAAGGAGGATGGAGGAGACGCGGCTGCTAATCACAACAAGGGGATTGCATTTATTAATATGACATGGCAAGTGTAACTCTTACCACTACTTTCAAATAGTTATTAATGTCACGTACTGTTACACAAGCCCTATACAGTATAACCCCGTTAAACCAAATTGAAGGGACCCTAGAAATTTATTTGGATTAAGCGATCATTGGTTTAACTGAGCTTTGACATTGACTTGGCTTTGGCAAAAACGGGGGTGCATTATGAATGTACAATGTATGTGGACACTATGATTATTGTTTTTTTATGTATATACAGTTTAACCCCATTAAACCAACCTCGGTTAAATCAAACGATCGGTTAATCCTAACTTTTTTTGGTGACCTGGCAAAATACTACCATTTATCCTATAAAAAAGTCTCAGATGACCTTAAAACCACATGAAAGTTTGGTTTAACTGTACCGGAAGTGGCCTGGGGCTGACAATTTTGTTTGGATTAAACGATACTTTAGATTAACCGACTTTGGTTTAACCCACTTATTTATATGATAAATGGTAGTATTTTGCCGGGCTGCCGAAAAAAGTTTGGATTAACCAATCGTTTGGTTTAACGGGGCTGTACTGTATTTAGTTTTAAACCGACTTAATGGCATTAAAGAACTGTGCTCATTCTACATTGCTACTAGTAAGGTGTTTGCATATCAATTATCATTCAAACAGTGCCGTGTGTCATGTGTATATACAAATATTACATCGAGACTACAATGTTTACAAACCAGTCTGAGTAATGACCAGCTGACACCAGCAAACACCAGTATGAGTAATGACCAACATACACCAGCTGACTTTGAGAACTGTGGTCCAGCTATCAGCAAAGAACTGGCTCATGGTAGGATAGTTTATTTGTGTGGGTTACATTCATTGATTAAAGTTTCACAGTCCAATGGTTTTAAGTTTCTGTCACTTTTTGGGTAAATATATTAGGTGGATTGTAATAATGTACTTTACTTTAATTTGAAGTCAGTTTTATCTAAAGGCCCTGTCACACTACGACGTAACGACGTCAGCGTAGGGAGAACGTGAACAACGTTGAACTTCTCGGCGTAGTATGCAAATTTCGGCACAAGTTGAACGTGGATGTAGCGTAGTTGACGAGAACGTAACATCGGTAAAGCATAGTGATAGCATCATTCAATGAGAGAGGACAACGTAATTACGCTGACGGTACATTATTAACGTTATTCGATCGCCAGAACTAGATTGCTTTATGTTACCTTACGAAACGCTGAACGTACATTGGACGTACGTTCGGCATACGTTGTCCTGACGTTCCCATTACGCCACGTGGGCGTTTCCACCGGCTTTAATGTGGGTCAACGTAGTGACCAGTGTTTTAATAATGTCCGTCTAACGTCATCGACGCTCGCCGAACGCATACAGAATGTACGGTGAACGTACGGCGAACATAAACCCTTACATTGGAGTTACGTCAAAAGTTTTGAACATGTTCAAAACCTTGACACGCGCCGACGTAACACAACGTAATGTGATGTATCTCGACGTCAGTCTAACGTCATTCTGACGTTATCATAACATAACCCAACGTACCTCAACGTAATGACCAAAAGGGACCTATGCCAGGCTTACGTTGGCTCTTACATCATAGTGTGACGGGTATTAAATGCAAACATGAAAATTAAATGTTTGCATGTACATCAAGTCAATGCTCTGACACCATCGGCTTCAGTAGTGACAGGTTCTATTAATTTGACTTATTACTCATTTCTATACTTAATAAGAGCACCGTTATCTAAGTTACATATGTAGAATCACATCTAGTTGTGTTTTGGTTTCGAAAACATGATGATTTTATCAGACTATGCAGCTTTAATCAACGGAAATTTCAATTGCAATTGGTCTTCCTCAGACCATTTACATACACATTTTCCAGGATGGGGCCTGAGGGTGACCAGCTGTCACTTGAAATTAACATCACGGCGCTGCTCACGATGTGTCATTATGTAGAGGTTTCAGGCTATACTGGAATTGTACAACTCTTAAACTAGGATTCCATATACCTGGTCAGCGAATGTCTATGAGGTATGCGGCGACTTTTAACTGTTTGTATTGGAAATGGCACACTCGTTTCGAATTCGCACCAATCACTACATGGAGCGATCCAGTTTGCTGTTTACACAATTCACATTCGCAGTCGGACGTATGGAATCAAAGCGATTGTATTTACATGTTTTCCATGTTATATCGTATTTGCATACCACATACATGGGATGGGCTGTTTTGGGGTGGGGTGGTTTAAATTCTATTTTTTTAAATAATATTTTTAATAAAAATAAAAATTCACATATGTACAAGAGAAGCGCCATTCACATAGCAGTCACCCATGGTACAAACCGGCAAATCACTAAATAAAATGCATCTTAAGCCAACCTGTATCACGAATCCCTTTTATTTTCCTCGCCGATTGACGGGGATTTAGGCACGTTTGCCCATTATTAATATTATTATTTACGATTACAGAAGGGCATGTGATTGTAAATACTGAATTGATATATTAAATTCAAATTTGTTATACCTAATATCAGAACCACTTAACTATCTATATACACTCTATGCAGGTATGCAGGTATTGCAGGTATAGCAATACCTCAGGGAGTTTGACGCCCCTGCCCTGCAGAGTCGTAAACCACTGCCTTGTGGTACAGGTTCTTGACAGAACCGAAGGCTAAGGGAGCAAACCCTAAACAGAAAACCATGTTAATGTGGCAGCATTAAGGGCGGTTGATGTATGGAACTCCCAACATCTCCCGACCAGCCACTGCAGGGACAAATAGTTTTGTGCCTGTCTTGACATGTTCTTGCCGGTGTGAAACCTCTATTTACTCCCCGAGAGAGTGGCGCTGGTAACTTGCAAAAGCCAGCAGCACTTCAACACTTTTGCAGGCAGCTTTCATGAAATGTACAACCGCACAAAACACCATACCAGCCCGGTCGTTGCCCGGGTTTAGGAGAGCGGCACTCAAGTAATGAAAGCAGTCTTTGTCGCATCACGACTGACAGCATGATGATGATGATGACACTCTATACAGTGAAACCCAGTTATAATTGGGATCCATAAGATATCATCGCAAAAAAAAAGAGGGGGGCGGGTTGGTAATAACCCCAAACCCCACACCCTGGAAATGAATATCCTTATCCTAATATTCTTTCCAAATTTCCAGGTGTTCCAATTACTTTCTGTTAGTCTTTTTAATGCTTGATTAGCTTTTTGCTTTGTTTTTATAAGCTGTATATACATGGCTTAGTCCTTAATATGCTTGATTACCTTCTTCTCTTTTTAAGTGTAAAACTTATGGATTGCACTAACCTTAGAGAACGAAGAACTATCAAATACAACACAGCAATCTTTATATACACCTACCCACTAAAACTATAAGCTCCAGTCATGTTCTGAAGCTGAGATTCCATTAACGCGTAACATATTGTTATGACATCCATTATATAAGCTAATGGAAGTGTTTATTTCTGATAAAACATAATTGTTAAAAACCAGTCACAAGATGGTACCAGTTCTGATATGACCTCATATGTTGCTAGGACGTAAAACCCCATTCACTCACTCGCCCCGTGCTCCGTGGCGTTTCCGTCTGACTAACCACTGTTTCGATCCATCAAGTATTACGTAATCAGATGTCAATGGAACCCCAGCTTTAGTATTCTCTGACATGCGTTATTTCAACCATAACATAAAAGTTGCATAAATCCGATGTGCTTAAGTTTCTACCATTTACAAATTATTTGTTTTAGATAAATGCATCCGGTTGGTGGGAATAATGTACTTTAATTTAGTGATAACCTTTATTTGGACAGGTCAACTTTGGACATGCCAAATTAATGTTGGTTGTTGGAAATATTACCAATGAGTGAGTTAACCCTTTAGTAATACCTGATAGCGGTAGGGGACTGTTAGAGACGAGGAAGGCCGGTGGCGGTACCACTGGTCACATTGCCTGAGGTCGCAGAGGCATAATATAGAGAATAGTTAGTACATACATCAGGGATGAAAGTGGTCTCCGGGAAAAAAAAGCGGAAATGCTGATATTCTCCCATAGGTTTAACATTGTCAGGGAATCGCGGAAAATTCCCGGAAGTCGTGTTTTAAATATATTGGTATATGCTGAAAGTGCTGCACCGTTTGAAGCAATTATTAATATTAGTAGTGTAGGCTGATAGTGATGCGGCATCAGCACCATCAAAGAAGAGAATAATAATAATAATAATAATAATAATAATAATTAGTATACGCTGATGGTGCTGCGGGATTGAAAAATCCCGGAAATCCGCGGAATCGCGGAGATCTTTCATCCCTGATACATAAGTATTTCCCCTCCGCGCCTTTATACTTGCATAACACGGTATGCATCACATATTTCATGTATTATTTGTTGTTGTTCTTTTACATCCTAGCAACATCTATGGTCATATCAGGACGTGTACCGACTTGTGACAGTGCACACTCATTGTGACTATATAGTGCTGCCCCACTGGAAGACCAGACCGCCAGCACCATGACCTGTTATCCCACTCAGGCACATTATCCTTACAGTGAGCCAACCAGTCCTTGCCCTATCCTAATAATGCCGAGCGCCTACCAAATTAATGTTGGTGAGCACACTGAAATGCTGGGCATCATAGGCTTCGGTCGTGACAGATTCTATTAAATTACCTTGTATGCAGCGGCAAATGTTGAAGTGGGTCACCCAGTATCTAACTTAGATATGTAGGATCAAAAAGTTGGTAGCAAGCAGTTATTGCCCGATATGAGGTTTGACGCCTGAAGAACTCCTGATGAGAACTGATTGAGGCATCGATGCTCATCCCAACGACCTGAGGAACTCAAACCCCATATTTAGGCAATAAAGCATTCGTTACGTTCACTTTCAAACTTGTAGCCACATAGAGTAGTAATAGGAACTGAAATCTAAGCTTATTTATCTACAAATAATCAAAATAAATTAAAAAAATTAAAGTGATACCAGTTTTATTGCACCAGGCAAGCTAGAAAATATTGTAATAGATACCACCGTGGATAATATGCTATAAACTCAATTTAGCCCTTCAATAAATATACACATTAACCTGTGTGCTCACACAATGCATGCGAATATTTGTACAAGCACACTAGTGCACATCGGGCCCGGTTCAATTACCTGACCTAATTAAATACATATTTAAACTTGCATCGAGTGCAAAGAGTGACGCGAGTCAGTTCCAAATTTTGTTTTGTTTTTAAATATCAGAGATTGGTTTCACAAATTGTGGAATACCCTACAACTGGGCCGTGTGCAAAACAAATGGACACTAATACTTTGTTCTGGCAAATTGTGAAGCAGTAGCAGCTAAAGTGATTGGTGGCACCCCCTGGTGGATGAGATCAGCGGCAGAACTCACGGGTGTGTGGTTGGATGGTTGAGGCAGGTGGGGGGGGGGGGGGGTTGAGAGGAGCCACTTCCTTTATATATGACTTGCTGGGTGCGAAAGAGTTTTGTTTGCTTTGCTGAAATATTTTTCCGCTTCTTTTGCACACGACTCAATCGTTGTGATTGATTTGTTGTTTTGCTGAAACACTTGGTCTGTTTTTGTTCACTCGACTACCCCATCGCGATAGATTTTTGTTTTTTTTGCTGAAACATGTCCGTTTCTTTTGCACACGACGCGATCGTTGCAATACATTTTGTGGATTGCTGAAACCTTTCATTTGCAATTCATGATCTAACCATGTCAACTCTTCGCCTAAAAAAAAAAGCCTCCCATTTTAGTTAAAAGTTGTATAGTCCGATGGTTTTGAGTGTCTCCCATTATTCCAAATCAATAAATTAGGTTGCCTAAATACATTAGCTTGAAGAATTTTAATTGATGTTTGTATCGGACTTTGTGGCTTTAAACAGTTGACATGATCTATAATTCAGGGTTGTGATTGGCCATCGGCAAAAAATACCACCTAAAAGTCAGGATTAGGGCCCCAATGGGGGGGGGGGGGCGGGGGGGCAGCACCCCTTCCTCAGAAGCTCATACAACATAAGTATTTTAAGGCCTTTAGAAGTACGGGGTTCATACACATGTGGAGATATGGAATTCAAGGCTATTTCAAGGCTGTTTTTAAGGCTGTTTGAATTCAAGACTATGTTCATTTGGATTTAGTCCAATATCAGGATTTCAAATGGCGATTTCAGACTAATTTAGATCAGTGGAGACAGTTTAATGGAATTTAAGGCTTTTCAAAACTAAATGCCCAAAATAGGTTAAATTCAAGGTTTTTCAAGGCCTTGAAATGGGGCAAATGAAGAATTCAAGACTTTCCAGGCCCCGTACGGACCCTGGAAGTAGTACATGTCCGTATTCCCTTATCAGAAATTCTTAAATCTGAAAAGCTCCGAAAACCGATGTTTTGTTGTTGTTGTTCTGTACTGTATATACATAAACTGTAATATTCTAAGTTACATCAACTGTTACACTAGAGTATATCTTATCTATAATTATCTGGTTATTTCATTTGTTCGATTATTACTCTATAAATAATGTAGTTCTGTTGTGTGTTGTTGTTTTACGTCCTAGCAACATCTAAGGTCATATCAGGAATAAACTAATAGTATCTGTGGTATTTATTTATCCCACTTAATGTGAAGTCATATTTTAACTGCAATATTTAATGCTTGATAAATTACCTTTTTTCTGAAATCCGAAAAAAAATCATTATTCTGAAAAACCACTGGCCGCAAGTATTTCGGATAAGGGACTGTGGACCTGTATTATAAGCTGTAAAATATACATTCGTGGAAGCTGTAAAGTAAAATAAACATTCATGAATCACATAAAATTACCAATTCCATTATTAAAAACTCAGAAATTCGCGATTCGGCGGAAAAAAATCATCATCATCATTTATGATATTGATCATACCCAAAGATGGTGCACCAAAATATAATTTTGAATTCCTAAGTAATTATTATTCAATAAAGTTTGAAAACATGGTACTAAAACATATGAGCTTATATATGAATTCCAAAGCATCATGGAAAATGTGTTTATGAGATGTTCTCTGCCAGTAAATTTAACTCTTTTTTTTTTTCAATATCTCAGCAAGTACCTGATGATGGCCCTCGTTATCATCATCCATGATAATTCTAAACAACCATTAGTATGGTAAGCGACTACTGCATGCAGCCATATTAAGCCCTAGCCATTCTATCGCTTGTGACCACATACAACCACTTTTTGGATCAAAGAACCCAGTCACCGACAACCTCTTTGCGATCAAAGCAAATGGTCACCGACCTCTGGGCGACCATTTTGGCCGCAACAACGTTTTTAATGGAGTAGCTGCAACCTCCTTAGGACCAAAATAGTCGCAAGGAGGTCGGCGACCAATGAGGACCACTTTGCAGCCACCCCTTTCTTGTGGTCGCCAAGAGGTTGCAAGCGGTAGTGTGACTGGGGTATAGAGGGGGTGTAATGACGTCACGAGTCAACTTTCGGTGGCCATATTGGATGACATACAGAAGGGTTGTAACTGCCTACACTGTGGCTATTTACTGATTTGTTGGTTTATTTATCAATGCTTTGAGCAGTTTGGCCTCAGCAGTTGTTACTAAAGTGCTGTAAGTAAACACATTGGATGTAAACTGCCAGAACCTCCCATAACACAAGAAAACTCTGTTTTAATGCATCTGCATGCATTCACAACATGGCTAGGGAGGGTGCTCGTAATCCAGGATGGCAGCCCGCTGACCGCTGATTGCTAAGTAATGACGTCACGTGCACTCGCTCTATTAGTTAGATTACCCGCCAGCCCTCACGGGGTGCTGGAGCCCCAGTCGGGGCTGGGCCGCGGTTGGGCCGTGTCACACTGTCGCGCTGTCACACTGTCACTGTCACCGTCCGCCATCGGCACGTCGCCGTCCGAGTCGCCCGCCGTCCCGACGTGGTGGGCGGCCAGGATGAACTCAAAGAGCGTCTTCCTACCCTGGCCTGCCTGACCCTGGCCCTGACCCAGTAGGGTGTCGTGGTACCTCGTGATCAGCTTGCACAAATCGGCTACAGTTTAGGTGGGAAAATAAAGAGGGGGTGGAAAGGAATTAAAGAGGATAGTGGTGGTTTTTTTTTTTTTTCGGGGAGGGGGGGGTAGGATGGGGTTTTGTGTATTATGAAATAAGTTTATTCACAGAGGAAACAATTCAATTAGTACAAACAGGTGTTCTCTGTGGCGGAGTGGTTAGAGTGTGTGACTTTTTTCTAGGTCAGACTCCTAATCTGAGGATCGGTGGTTCGATTCCCCATGCCCCCAGCTCTGCCAATTTGGATTTCCACCGCTGTGTGTAACTTACAGCGTCATCAAAGGCCGGTTGCTCTCATACCATGTCTATGTGGTGTGGGAGGTTAAAAATCCCTTGGGTCGGTAAAAGTGTAGGCTCGGGCTTTCCATCGACCAGCAGTGGAGTGGGGAAGACCAGTCATCTGTGACTGGGAGTTTCCCTGCTTGGGACAACTAATGTACCCCAAAAAAAATAAAAAAGAGAGACAAATAAGTGTTCACACTTCCTGTCTACCATTCGCTATATCGCTATGTCAATATTTTGGGTGTGGTGGGGGTGTGGAGGGGGGAGGGTTGGCTATGAATTGAGTTCATTCATAAAGGAAACAATTCAATTAGTACAAAGAGGTCTGCCGTATCAATATGCCAGGTTTCTTGTCGTTTTGCTGTCGTTGTGAAATAAGTTTATTCACAGACGAAACAATTCAATTAGTACAAACAGGTCTTCTATTGCCAGCCATACCAATAAGTAATAACTTCTTTTTTTTTTACATCATTTTTTTTCGGGGGAGGGGGGGGGGGGGGTTGATCATGAATTAAGTTTATTCATAGAGGAAACAATTCAATTTAGTACAGGCAGATCTTCAATTGTCTGCTGTATCAATATACCAGGTTCTTGTTGGTCGTTCTTTGTTGTTATGAAATAGGTTTATTCACAGAGGAAACAATTCAATTAGTACAAACAGTTCTTCTATTGTCAGCCATATGGATATACTTTTGGGGGCGGGGGGTTTTCATGAATTAAGTTTATTCAGAGGAAACAATTCAATTAGGACAAACAGGTCTGCTATTGTCCATTGTATCAACATGCCAGTTTTGGTTAGTTTTTGTTGTTGTGAAATAAGTTTATTCAGAGAGGAAACGATTCAATTAGTACAAACAGGTCTTCTATTATCAGCCACACCAATATGTACATTTTAAAATTATTTTATATAATAATAATAAAGAAATATTTGGGGGGGGGGGGGTTATCATGGATTAAGTTTATTCATAGGGGAAATTCAATTAGGACAAACAGGTATTTTGTGTGTTTTTTGTTGCTGTTATGAAATAAGTGTTTCCACAGCAGAAATAATTCAAGTAGGACAAACAGGTTTTCCAGTGTCCGCTGTCATGATACAATAAAGAGGTGGGGACAATTACGAATCAAATTTACGCGTATGAAGCAAATTTTGATAGGCGGATAGAGGAGCTAGTAGAAATAGCAGCGCGCGAAATAATCCACATTAATAATACTATTATGCACATTCCTGAATGAAAAGGAAAAATGAACTTGGCCAAATCACTCAGTACTACGGCCATTTGTAAAATATTTAAACTTTCTACACATAGTTACATTACAAAACAGATTACATTTAAAGGACCCATTTGTTTTATGTAATAGATAGAGCAATGTATAAATCATTTCCGTTCCCAGACTGATAGGGGGCGGTGGGCAGGCTGCCTCCGTGGGAGACCGTCATGTTTAATGTTTATTGGATCTGTATTGGATCTGTATTGAGGACAACAGATGTGATAATGGTGTCTGATCGGGTTGCCATAATCCAGTGGCAGCTGGGATGTGGGAAAGATGGGTGCACCTAAATTGCACCCATCCCTAAAGCCCCAGTCACACCTACCCGGATGAGCCCAGGATTTTGAGCCGGACCACCCCCGGACCACTCACCTGGACTGTCCCGGACCGCCCCGGATAAAATCATTGTTTTCGTCATTTTTTGCCTCGCAGTCACACCTTCCCGGACGAGCCTCGGACCAGAGGCCGGACCGCCCTGGACTCCCCGGTGTAGCCACGGACTAGTCCCCGGACGAGCCGGCAGTGATCCGGCAGTGATCCGGGAGTGGTCCGGGCCAATCTGTGGCTGATCCATAGCTTATCCGGGTCTTACCCGGGAGTGGTCCGTGGCTACGCTGGGGGTAGTCCGGGAGTGGTCCGAGTTAAACCGTGGCTCATCTGGGGCAAAACGGCCCCGGATCACCCCTGAACAGTCCGGACTGGCCCCGGTCCACCCCTGGACCACCCCCGGACTACCCAGACGACCCCCGGATCATGCCGGATTGAGCCCGGATTGCAAAATCCCCAGACCGCCCCGGATGTTTTAAACATTTTAAAACATCCGGGGCGGCGCCCGGACGGGGCGGCGCCCGGACGGGGCCGGACGATCCATGGATCAGGCCGGATCACCACGGACAAGCCACAGATCACCCCGGATCGCCACGGACCACACACGGATGACGGTACGGGGCTCATCCGGCCCCTGATCCGGGTAGGTGTGACGGGGGCTTTACACCCTGGAACCTCAAGATGGCGGCAATAAAGAGTAAAATAACAATATTCCATGGGTGAATGACATTATGTACCCTCAATGACATACATGTCTGTGGGAGTGCTGGAGAGATTAAAGCGTGGGAGAACTGGCAGTCAGCATCTGGCCTTCTACACGACAACAGGTGGCTTGTGTGTCTGTGTTACGTTCTGTGTTATATCCACTATAGCCCACTTCTCTACTATAGGCAGGCAACTATAGAACTCATCCTATCCCACACCATTTCCTCTATTACACTTTCTAGTCTTTTATGGTTAACTTGTATTCTATTCTAACTCACTTCCATTTATAAAGATCAGGCGACCACCTTTAAAAGGGAATTAGCCCATAGATCACACAATATCTGTGGTTTTCTAAATAAATAAAAACAAAAGATAAAAGTAAAGTTTAATGAAATTGCCACTTGAAAAAAAGAATGTATAATAATTTTTTTTTAAAGGATCAATTGTAAACAGTTTACCTATGGTGAGTTGGTGTTCAGTGATGAAGATGTGCACATTGTGGATGTCATGCGCAAGGCAAGTATCACCGAAGGTGTAGTAGGCCACGCTTCGACCAGCCTCCGCGGCAGCCATCATCTGAATCAGCGCTGCAGCGACACATATATAGGGTCCATACACATTTGAAGATATGGAATTCAAGGCTTTTCAAGGCTGTTTTTGATAGGAATTCAAGACTATTTCTATTTGGATTTGATGAAAAACAACAATGGCGAATGGCAAATAGCGATTTCAGGTTTCAACTATCCTTGTTGGAAAAGGAGCGATGGAATAAGGGAAGACCAATTTTCCACGATTGAAATTTGTCATGGTTAATAAACGAATATAATGAACATTTAAAATAAATTCACTCATCAGAACTGACAGCATAACACGTCAGTGCGGGACTTCCTCCTTCTCCCTGGATAATCTCACTCACCTTTAAGTTGGTGGTCTCCTCCAAAAGCCCCGCAACCCCAGTTTCCTGTAGCGACTGCCGGAAGGTTCGCTTTGGGGCAATCTTGATCGTAGAAGCCGCAGTATGCCTGCGCAGAACAGTGAGACCACGTGACATATCGATATACAGAACAACTGACTAAAATCTCAATAATGAGGCAAGTCAGGGTTTGTACAGCCGTTCGAATTTCCAGATCTTTCGCAGAACCTTTCAAAACTGCAAAACTTAAATTTCACTAATCATTTTTTTTTCAAACCAACTCAATAATCAGGGATGAAAGTGATTTACAGAAAAAAACGCACAAACCAAGCCGAGATTACACCGACCACGAAATTCAGCGAAAGCGCGGCTTTTCCCCTCATAGACTATTAATAATAATGACGGTAGCTTTGGCAGTCAGTTGTGTCCATAGTGTGCACACCGGAAGTACTTGCCTTGTGCAGTTCTCGCCGCAGACACCACTGCTTGAACTGTTCGGCATGCTTCTGTATGATCAGGGCATCGATGGCCACCACCTCAGTACACCGCCGGCCCCACTCGTCTCTGTGCCAAGAAACAAGTTACAGCAAGCACTGCAGCACCAGTTGAACCTGTCATATTGAAAGGTCCGGTACAGGTCCTTGTACTTAGTCAGCAGGGAAGAACAGGACCTCAACAAACACAGATGTGGTCTCAGCATGCAGGTGTAAGAATGCTTTACTATCATCCAGTACAGGCCATATATTGCCCCTCAGCCCCCCCCCCCCTCCCCCCCATTCTCACACATGACCCTTCCTTCCGACATCCCAAAGCTAACCCCAAAAACAGCCTTCATTGCCGCTCCAGCTATTTCCAGGAACATAAGTTAAAGCTGCATAGTCCGATGGTTTTGAGTTTCTGTCATTTTCTGAGATAAATATATTAGGTTTATCATTATAATCTACCTTACTTTACATTGAGGTAAGTTGTATTTTAAATGGCTAATTTATTTGAGATATTTAAAGTGCAAACATGCCAAATTAATTTTGGCAAGCATGCCAAAACTCTGATGCCATAGGTTTCTGCTGTAACAGTTTCTATTAAATTGCCTCCCCTTCTGTTCCCTTCTATGTAGTTACAAAAGTTTGATAAGTGCACCATTATCTAAGTTAGATATGTAGAATCAAATTTAGATAATTATTTTGGTTTTGACAATTTTATGTTTTCATCGGACTATGCAACTTTAATCCCACAGAGGAAGTAGCTTTTCCGCCTGTAGGTCCAACACAACAACAGATTGGTCTGAGTAGCTTCTTATTTCTCTCTGGCAAGATACCAGCCTTGCCCACCATACAAAGCTTAAAAGTTAGATAGCATGTCACGTCGCCAGTTAGTCTGGTGCTTATGTAGGCGCCTCTAGGTGGCACCACTAGTGCCAGTGGCACAGTGAACCAGTACAGCAATGTCATTGGATGTATTCGACTAGGCCTCTATATTCGCATATCAAAATATTTCTTCACAAATTCCTATTCGACTGGGACCGGAAGTGGATTTCTATATGTATGAATCAAATGTGTCCTGTGGCTCCATCCATAAGGTCACATGGTGTATTCAGTAGGTTCAGCCAATCAGAGCTGTTCTTTTCGATTGCAAATGGCTGCCCTCTATAGGGACATCCATTTGCAATGGAAATGAACAGCTCTGATTGGTTCTTTTCGATTGCAAATGGCCACCCCCATACAGGGCAGCCATTTGCAATGGAAGAGAACAGCTCTGAATGACTGAAAGCACTGAAGCCATTTGACTGGTCCTCTTTGCATTCGAAAACCTAGTTCACTGCGCAGGTGGGCGGAGCCTAAATCTTGCGGATAGAAAGGTCCCAGTCGAATGCCTCCATTGATTATTCATAGTCACTTAAAGTTGTATAATCCGATGGTTTTAAGCTTCTGTCATTTTCTGAGATATATATATATATTAGTCTGATCATTATAATCTACCTTATTTTTAGTTTGAAGTAACTTTTATTTTAAATGGCTAACTTTTGAGATATTTGAAGTTCAAATATGCTAAATTAATTTTGGCAAGCACGCCAAACCTCTGACATCATATGCTTCTACAGTAACAGGTTCTATTAAATTGGCTCAGTAATCCATTCTATATGGTGACAAATGCTTGATAGGTGCACCAGCATCCAAGTTAGATATGTAGAATCAAATGTAGATAATTGTTTGGGTTTTGAAAATTTGAGGTTTTCATCGGACTATGCGGCTTTAATAATCAGTCCTAGTCAAATACATGGTCGGGCCGAGCCCTCCTTCCTCCTCCTCATACTTTAAATATATATAATGTATCATATATCATATTATATAGCCTTTATGCATTACATTTTTGGGGGTAATATTTGAACAGCCTATATCTGAAGACTGGAGACTTGCGAAGTATTCTAACTTATTCATCACGGTTTGCACTTCACGACAGCTCAACTTACCGTTGGGTTCGGTCCACGTGATTCCCCGCCCACCTGAAAGTGTCGCTGTAGCCTGTGTAATCGTTGAACTGCTCACAGCCTACAAATAAAGTATCAAAACTGAAAGAATACATCACTTCCCTCATAGCAAAGTCTGGTTGCTTGTTGGGGTTTAACATCCTGGCAACATCTAAGGTCATATCAGGACGGGTACCGACTTGTGACAGTGCATACTCATGGCGACTTCATAGTGCTGTCCCACTGGGAGACCAAGTCGCCACCACCATGACCCGATATCCCACTCAGTCACATTGTCCTGACACTGAGCCAACTAGTCCTCACCCTATCCCAGTAATGCCAAGTGCCAGGCGAGGTAACGACAAGTATCAATTTTGGAAGTCATCTATTTGACTCAGCCCAGATCCGAAGCCCCCAACATTCCGCATGGGTAGCCAGCACTCTTTGCAATTCGGCCACCATTTCTGGTGTCACAAAGCAAATGCCAAATATATATTTTGCACCGTTTCTTTACTGGATTCATTTTGCTGATACATATTTCTGAGAATTATCAGTTACTCTGTATTTGGATACCATGCAATATCTATCCATTTAAACACAATTAAGATAAGAATCTACAAGCAGCAAACAAAACCAGCAACAAGCAAACCAAAAACATCCATCTAATTTCGATTCCAGCTTTGCGATGAAAAACATTTACGCAAAGTTTATGGCTTTTCAGAACATTCGGTCAATTTTAAAATCATTTCAAAGGCATTTTCAACTTTAAAGCTGCATATTCCGATGAAGCATCAACTTTTCAAAACCAAAGCAATTATCTGAGATTTGATTATACATATCTAACTTAGATACTGATGCACTTATTAAGAATGTTGCCAAATAGAAGGAAATACTGAGCCAATTTAATAGAACCTATTACTGCAGAAGCCTATGGTGGCAGAGTTTTGGCATGCTTGCCAAAACTAATTTGACATATTTACACTTCAAATATCTAAAAAGATAGCCATTTAAAATAAAGGTTACTTCAAACTAAAATACGGTAGATTACAACGATCAATTCAATATATTTATCTCAGAAAAATGACAGAAACTCAAAACCATAAAAACCATCAAAACCATCTAAGACCTTTTTAGGAACCATCCCCAAATTCAAGGCCATTTCAAGAGTGTCCGTAACAATGGAGACGCACCGATCATGAGGAGACACTCGTTGAAGTCAAGCGCCTGCGTGATGAGGCGTGACAGAATCATCTCGGGACACAGGAGGAAGCGGATCTCCTCCTGCACACAGCCTTGCCCCAGCACTCCGCCACCCAGGAACTTGTTGGCAAAGTCAACCTGAAACGCGCAACGAAGGATGCTTAGGTCACTTCCCAGATACCAATGTTGGTGTCCACGCCCCTAGTCAGGCTATGTTAGGGTGGGGGCAGGGATGCGGGGTGAGTGGTGGGGGGGGGGGGGGGGGTGAAGCTCACTGCAGTGCGGGGGGGGGGGGGGAAGTGAAGCTCACTGTAGTGCACGGGGGGAAGTGAAGCTCACTGCAGTGCCGGGTGGGGGGGGGGGGGGGGGTGAAGCTCACTGCAGTGCGGGGTGGGGGGAGTGGAGTGAAGTGCAGTGCGGGGGAGGGGGGGGGGGGGGAAGTGGAGTGAAGTGCAGTGCGGGGGAGGGGGGGGGGGGGGCTGAAGCACACTGCAGTGTGCTCCAAACTGTTACATACAACATATATATACAGTAAAACATCTCTAACTGACCACCTCCACAGATCGACCACTCCCTTATATTGATCGCTTTATTTTGGTCCCAAACTATCCCCGATACAATAATATTGTACCATTATTCTAACTCTCTAAACCGACCACCTCCCTAAATCGACCACTTAAAGTCGGTCCCATGGTCGGTCGATTTAGAGAGGTTTTGCTGTATATATATATATGTATATATTAAATGGGTCATTCTCAGAAACTGTACCACATATTTGGTTTCGACGTTACATTGTTAAAGATTAACCCATTTATTGGGGAGGGGGGTTTCAAGTCTAATAGTTATTGTTGCTTCTGTGTATTAAGTATGTTAGCAATACTACATGTATTTAATCTATCCCACAAAATGTATCCAAAATATATTTACATGATTTTGTGGTAAAGTAGAAATTTGCATATCTACACCATACATGTACTCAAGCTTTCACTGCGCTTTTCACCAGAAACAAATGTACGGCAAGAACTATTACTAACAAGTTTTGTCACTTGCTTATTTAAAATTTGTCACGACTTGGAGATCGGCAGATAAGAGAAATTATTTCAACGAATAAAAACTTTGAATGCCTACATACACGCACACAAAGGATGTGGAACTGCATGTAATCTAGAATATTTCGCAGAATAATTCCACAGCGCTCTGCACCAGAAACAAATGTAGGTCAATAACCATTATTACCAAGTTTTTAAATGACTAACAGAGAAGAGAAATTATTTCAACGAATAAAAGCTTTGAACTCCTACATACGCGCAAACACAGAGGATGTGGAACTGCACATAATATAGAATATTTCGCAGCATAATTCCATGACGCTCTGCACCAGAAACAAATGTAGGTCAATAACCATTATTACCAAGTTTTGAAACGACTTGAAGATTAACAGAGAAGAGAAATTATTTGAACGAATAAAAACTTTGAACCCCTCCCCTACACAAAGTAAAGCTTGTTTTATTTAACGACGCCTTTATAGTACACTGGTTTTTATCATTGGCTATTGGACGTCAAACATATGGTCATTCTGACATATTTCTTTGGAGGAAACCTGCTGCCGGCACATAGGCTACTCTTTCCGATATGCAAAAAGAGGTCTTTTATATGCACTTTCCCTCCCCCCCTCACTCACATACATACGCATACACACACACACATGCACACACACACACGTTGGAATCCCCTCAAGTGCTCTTTAATTAAAACGCTCTCACCTGCAGCATGCCCACCCCGCCTGCCTCTATGGTACCCTGTGACGTCACGTAGAGCGGTGTCAGCTTGGTTCGTGACGTCGTCCAGGCCGGACACTCGGGCACGTTTTGACGCTTCATCGTGATCATCCCACAAGGCACTGAAGTGACAACAAGACGCTCACTTCCGGTTCCGCTTTCTTTGCTCGCCTGCTCAGATGTGTATTTCATTTTCAGTTCAATCCAATTCGATTGGTTTTATTCCCGGAAATATTACATACATATAAAAAACTAGATTTTAACTTCCCTTCCCCCACGAATATTATATCCATATAAGAAACTAGATGTTTGTGTTTGTTGTGGTTTTAGGATGAGTTACTTGTGAGAGTGTACACTCATGGCGACTTTATAGTGCTGCCCCACTGGGAGATCAGGACGCTGGCACCATGACCTGATATCCACTCAAGCCACATTATCCTGATATTGAGCTAACCAGTCCTTGCTCTACCCTAGTAATGCCAAACACCAGGTTATGTAGCGACAGGTATAAATTTTCTAGGTCGAATATTATATCCATATAAGAAACTAGATGTTTGTGTTTGTTGTGGTTTTAGGATGAGTTACTTGTGAGAGTGTACACTCATGGCGACTTTATAGTGCTGCCCCACTGGGAGATCAGGACGCTGGCACCATGACCTGATATCCACTCAAGCCACATTATCCTGATATTGAGCTAACCAGTCCTTGCTCTACCATAGTAATGCCAAACACCAGGTTATGTAGCGACAGGTATAAATTTTCTAGGTCGTTGCTTGACTCGGCTGGGTTTCAAACTCCCGACCTTCTACATGGGAAGCTTGCGGCGATTCGGCCATCAAATCTGGTCTAAAAAAAACTAGAACCTAATGGTTTGAAGTATATAACATATTTCTCCAGCAATGATACACTGGTGATGTACACAGTGTATTAGCATTCATAACACAGTGTGACTGAACAGAATGGCAGAATTGATAAGAACGCTGCAAGAGAGGCCATGTGTTCGAAGTCCGGCTGAGTCAAACCTTGTCACATTATCCTGATACTCAAGTAAGTCAATTTAATAGAACATCCTAATGCCAACATTAACTGGGTATGTTTTCACTTCAAATATTTCGAAAATTAGCCTATCCAAAAACAGTTTACTTCATGCTAAAGTAGCTTAAAATGATCAACATACTATATTTTTCTTTCTTTAAAAAAAAAATGTCATGAACTCAAAACCATCGGACTGTGCAACTCTAACTAACTATGGTAACTTACTTTCTGTTGTAACGCGTCGGAAATAGTTGATGATACATGTTAACTTCTCAGCCTTTCTGTGAGAGATTCCACCTCTGGTTCCAGTAAATAATCTGCAAACAGAATAATGTCGTACAACCAATAGGAATTCTTTTTTAAAATGTCCCTCAAAGTTGTATAATCCAATAGTTTATAGTTTCTATCCTACTTTGCAGATAAATAGACTTCTTATTAAAAAGAAAACATGGCTGGCTAGTTGAAGTTGATTATTGTTACTATCTATTATTAGTATCTATTACTATCTATTATCACTATATATTATCACTATCTATTATCACTATATATTATCACTATATATTATTACTATCTATTATTACGATCTATTACTACGATCTATTACTACGATCTAATATTACGATCTAGTATTATTATCTATTATTACTATCTATTTTTACTATATAGTATTACTATATAGTATTACTATATAGTATTACAATCTATTTTTACTATATAGTATTACTATATAGTATTACAAAATAGTATTACCATCTACTATTACTATCTAGTACTAATATATATTATTACTAACTACTATTACTATCTATTATCATTATATATATATTACTTCCATATATTATTTCTATATATTACTTATATCTATTATTACTATCTATTATTACTATATATGACTATTATTACCGGTATGTAAACAAACAGGGTTGATCTGTTGAAATTGATTATAATTGTAAACAACCAGGGCTGACCAGTTGAGTTGATTAATATCAGTATTTAAACAAACAGAGTTGACCAGTTAGGTTGATTATTATCGTTATGTAAACAAACAGGGCTGACCGGTTGAAGTTGATTACTATTGGTATGTAAACAAACATGGCTGACCAGTTGAAGTTTATTATTATCGGTATGTAAACAGGGCTGACCTGTTGAAGTTGATTATTATTATCGGTATGTAAACAAACAGAGCTAACCCATTGAGTTGATTATTATCGGTATATAAACAAACAGGGCTGACCGGTTGAAGTTGATTACTATCGGTATGTAAACAAACAGGGCTGACCAGTTGAAGTTGATTATTATCAGTATATAAACAAACAAACAGGGCTGACCAGTTGAAGTTGATTATTATTGGTATCTAAACAAACAGGACTGACTTGCTGAAGTTGATTATTATTATCGGTATGTAAACAAACAGGGCTGACCGGTTGAAGTTGATGTCTGGGTAGGTGGCGTACTCGGCGTGCCTGCCATGCGCGTTGCGGCGCGGGTACGTGCAGAAGAAGGCGTTGGCCAGAAGACATGCCGCTTGCTGCTGACTGAAGGTCACCGACTGCATTTCCTGCTGCTTCAGCAGTCGAAGAGGCTGTCCGCACACAAGAGAAGGCAACATTAACGTTATGTTTAGCACCAGTTTACAAAGCTAGTGTCACGGGCAGTGCTTTTTTTAATTGTTTAAAAAAAAATGTTAATTGTTTTTTAATGCTGTTTTTTTATTTGCCTTATTCCTCTGAATAATATGTTGTCCGTACCGAGACACTGGTCTTCCAGACCTAATAAGAATTGGCATTATATAGACATAACAATTAGAAATGAATGTGGTCTCTGCCATAAAAAAACCGCGGAAATCAAGTCGAGATCCTGGCGCCACCTAGAGATTTTTGGTCAAACCAAGCCGTGATTAGTGTACCGTTGGCGAATTTCTGCGAAAACGTGGATATTCCCCCATAGGATTAGCATGGTCAGCGAATCACGGGAAAATGCCTCAAGTCAGGTTTCAGCTGTCATTGTTGTGACTATATTAATGCCTAACGCTTTCTTCTTTGGGTTTTATGTTTAATATTGTCGTGGGGGTGATGAAAATGGGAAATACTGCGCCTAGAGCGGGACTCGAACCCACATCTCTTTGCATTCCGGGCCAGTGTGCTAACCATTACACCACCTAGGCTCCCTGATATCAATACACTCCCCACGCCTACCTGTCTATGTGGTTACTTGCCTGAGAGGTCAGTGCAGACCACTACACTCGTCCCCCTGGAATTGTAAGTCTTGTAATGCTTACAATTACATACATACAGGCAATGCACTAACACATACATACACAGGGTAGGTTCAACAACCATACAGCGCAAAGCTTGTACAGGATCCTGGTCATGGCACCAGTGTCGTGGGGGTGATGAAAATGGGAAATACTGCGCCTAGAGCGGGACTCGAACCCACATCTCTTTGCATTCCGGGCCAGTGTGCTAACCATTACACCACCTAGGCTCCCTGATATCAATACACTCCCCACGCCTACCTGTCTATGTGGTTACTTGCCTGAGAGGTCAGTGCAGACCACCACAATATCCTTCAATCCAGAACGAAACAGTCAGAGTTTACAAGAAAATCTAGTGTTAAGCATTGATATGATTGAATAAACTAAAACAGTTTGGATTGTTTGGTTGTTGGGTTTTTACATTCTAGCCACATTTAAGGCCATATCAAAATGGGTACCGACTTGTGACAGTGCGCACTCGTGGCGTGTTTATAGTGCCGGTAATGCAGAAGTGTCATTAATTACTAAATCATTCATGAATGCTTTAAAATTGACTGCTTTTATCAAGTTTGATTTCAAGGACCTGCGACGACTTTCAATAAACTCTTCAGGCTTGGAGTCTAAATAAGATGTCAAAAGCAAGCACTTTCCAGGTCTTCAAAGTGGTTGAGCTGGAATAAGCAACTATTTAAAGACTTAAAAGAGCTTAGAAGACTAACTGGTATATAACAGAAAGTACCCTACCTGTGTACAGATAAATGGTAAGTGCAGTGCCAGGTCAACCATCTTGGGCAGAATATTTTTGAAGAAATCTACTGTTTGCTCGCGGTCCAAACACTGAAAAGACATTGACATGGAAACATAGCATAGTGTCACAAGATCAGCATTATCCAGCCCTGTAGTCTAACACGTCCTCTGTGACGGAGTGGTTAGTGTCTCACTTTTTTCTAGGTCAGACTAATCTGAAGGTTGGTGATTCGATTCCCCATGCCATCACCTCTGCCAATTTGGATTTCCACCACTGAGTATAACTTACAATGTCAGCAAATGCCATTTGCGCTCATACCATGTCTATGTGATGTGGGAGGTTAAAAATCCCTTGGGTTGGTTAAAGTGTAGGCTCAGGCTTTCTATCGACCAACTGTCTAATGATGAAAACAAGACTATTCAGACTTATCCATGATAGGCAGTATACATTTTTAAATAGAAAAAAAAACCGCAAATTGAATCACTTGCATCTAGGAAAAATAAAACAAAATCATCCATTGGCTAATTGCTCAAATAAATTATTTGATTTGATTTGAGTTTTATTTCGCAACAAACATGTAGGAAGGTCACTACTATGACTTCCCCAAGAGGTGATATTCCTGTCAAGCAACCAATGCTGTATTAAACACAGATGAAAGTGCTCTCCAACAAAAAAAGTGGAATCACGCTGAGATTATTACACCGATGCCAAATTTCTGTGAAAATGCGGATTTCCTCCCATAGGATTAAGGAATCGCGAAAAAATACCAGAAGTCAGGTTTCTACTATCCTTGTTGTGACTCTATTATCGCCCATATCTAACTTGTTCTTGTTTGGGTTTTACCTTCTAGCCACACCCAGGGTCATATAAGAACGGGATTCGAACTACCTAAGTTTTGTCACATACATCCTGATTCCATTTTTGTTTAACGTTAACCGGTAACAAAAATTGTTAAAGCGGAAATCCGCGAAATCGCAGAGAACTTTCATCCCTAATTAAATTAAAGTTCAGACTTATGCAAAATACATTTCTACAACAAATCGACAATTGACATTTTTCCCGAGAATCCGATGCCCCTGTGTATATATACATATATGTAAGCATTTCACATGCATATATACACATGGCCTCAGGGAACGTGATGTCAAAATTACATAATAGTGATTCCATGAATAGCCTTTGTCAGTTTTTTTCCTACTTTAGGAGAGATTCATTCCCGTAATTGTCATATTTATATAAGATACATTGTTCAAACAAATCAGCAATTAATATTTTTACCTAGAATCAGCTATTCCCCTGTATATATATATATATACATATATGCAAGCAAATACAAGAAAAATTAAATTGCTTTTGTTCAATTTTACATATACCCTAAACCATCTGGGTGTCATATTGAGAAATGTTGACTATCACTTAATGTACTACAGTAAAACCTCTCTAAATCGACCGACCATGGGACCGACTTTAAATGGTCCAGTTGGGGAGGTGATCGGCTTAGGGAGGTTTTCTTATCGCTACAATGGTATTGTATAAGCGATCGTTTGGGCCCCAAATAGAGCGATCGATATAGGGGAGTGGTCGGTTAGAGAGGTTTTACTGTATATTCAACCCGGGTTAATCCAGACTACTTTGTTCCCAGCACCCAATGCGGTATTAGCGCAATTGTTGGAAAAATTAGCTTGACTACAATGGACGGATAAAATGAATAGCGGAAATCTGCTCCAGCGATGTTTTGGTCAGATAGTTAGATTTATGGATTCAATAGGGATAGGACTAACACAAGCTGACTGATTGTCAGTAGGCCCTACATTGCACATGATACTGAAACTAGTTATTCCTGGAGCACTGTCTTGTGGACAGGGCTGCTAAACGACCTCACAGAATAAGTGTCAGAAGGCTGGGTTATGGATATAGTCACATGATTTCCCAATCTAATTGGCTGGATATATTGTTCACATATTTATCTATAAATAATTGCCCTCGCCTTTTGGAGAACAGAATTTATGAATCCATGTAGATTAATCAACTTGAAAAGATGAATGGAGAGAATCCAGTGGCCGCCATCTTGGTTTTTGTGTATTCTCTCCCAGGTCATCTACTCCACACCAATATGGATAAAACACTGTGCACTGGAACCAGGATGTCAAACCGCTTGTTTACAGTTAGTTCATACCAGAGCAGTTTTCGCCAAGATTTAAAGATGGTTGTTATTCACCTCTACTCGCGTGAATATTTCATCTACTTCTAGACTTGACCTAGTTACTCCCAAAGTCCTGCATGACACTGCTATAAGAGAAGAGCGGGTACCTCTGAGAAGAAGGAGTGAAGACCAGAGAAGTCCCACTTCTGCTCATACCGCGTGTTGTAGGTCATAATTGCTTCCTGCAAGAAAGAACAAAGAAGACATGGTACCCTACTATGTAAGTGATTATACGCATATTATTAAAGTTGCATAGTCCGATGGTTTTGAGTTTCTGTTATTTTTCTGAGATACATATATTAAATTGATTCTCACAATCTACCTTACTTTAGTTTGAAGTAACTTTTATTTTAAATGGCTGACTTTTAAGATATTTGAAGTGTAGACATGCAAAATTAATTTTGGCAAGCACGCCAAAACTTACAGCACAGGATTTTGCCCTGGTATTCCCTTCTCTTTGGCAACAAATGCTTAATAAGTACATCCATATCTAAGTTAGATATCTAGGTCGGACTCCTAATCTGAAGGTCGGTGGTTCGATTCCCCATGCCCCCACCTCTGCCAATTTGGATTTCCACCGCTGTGTATAACTTACAGCGTCATCAAAGGCCACTTGCTCTCATACCATGTCTATGCGGTGTGGGAGGGTTAAAAATCCCTTGGGTCGGTAAATGTGTAGGCTCGGGCTTTCTATCGACAAACTGTCTAATGGTGAAAACAAGTCTATTCAGACTTATCCACGATAGGCAGTATAAATCTTCAAGAAAACAAAAATAAATATTTAAAAAATCAAATCTACATAATGGCTTAGGAAATGTCATGTTTCATCGGACTCTGCAGTTTTAAGTATGAAATGCATTTGTAATCTCACTGTATTTATTAACTTTGCTATGACTGGCTGTGGAGGTGGGGATACAGCAGCCTGAAGGTCAGATGTCTGTGCCATTAATGGCATTAATCACCCAACTGCACTTCCTCTTACACCCCGTCCTGATATGGCCTTAGATGTTGCCAGGATGTAAAACCCCAACAACCAACCTCCTCTACATCATCCGACCAGTTTCACTCTCACGCGGCTCATTTCCACCGGTAATTTTCCATAATAAAATTTAACGATAGTTTATGTGTGTGATCAGCCAGAGTATAGTGCATGACTCTCTAAACGTATTTGGGCGATACCCTGGCATGTGGTCGTTATCACCGCTTCTTGCATACGGCCCATGGTCCCTCAGTCATCCACAACAGAGCTGCGAATGAGTTCTAACGTTATGCTATACCTTTATGTCATATGACGAGGCTAGGTCATCGATTAGTGCGACTTGCATCAGCTCCCAGCGGTTCTTAAGCTCCTTCTTGCCACCCTGAAACCGGAAGTTGATTCATTAAAGTTGCATATTCCGATGGTTTTGAATTTCTTGATTGTTTCTCAGATAAATATATGAGATCGATCATTAGTATCTACTTTACATTAGTTCAAAGTTACTTTTATTTTAAATGGTAAACTTTTGAGATATTTTGAGTGCAAACATGGAAAATTAGTTTTGGCAGGCTTGCCAAAACTCTGACACCACAGACTTCTGCAGTAACAGGTTCTGTTAAATTGACTCAGTATTGCCTTCTATGCAGAAACAAATGCTTAATAAGTGCATCAGTATCTAAGTTAGATATGTAGAATCAAATCTAGATAATTGGTTTGGTTTTGAAAATTTGATATTCATCGGACTATGCAGCTTTAATGATCGTGTGTGTCAGAGCTGGATTAACCTCACACGCCACATGCCCCACATTATCATCATTATGCGCTAAATGCTTGCAAGTTATCAATTAATACCTCTATGTAAGTAATGCTATTACTGAAATGTCAGACATATTTGTCATATTATCTGGCTGTAAGGCAAATGAAGTTTTAACAATTATTTTACTATGCAAGTAAAAGAATGTGTGCTTAAATATTTATTTGTTTGCATTTAATTTCATTGGTTAAATTTAGGGCCCCTTTACAACATATGCTCTGTAAGGATTTCAAACAGGACTCCACTAAATCTCTGCCTTGTTCAGTCTGACATCACTCACTCATCAGTGATTTATATTTGACACACTATCAAGATATGTGACATAGCACGATGGTTACCGGCTGCAAGACCGTCACCCATGCATTGAACAAAAATTAAAACAAAGAAATACAATAATTTACCAACAATAAATTGTGACAGTGCGCACTTATGGCAGATTCATAGTTTTATATTGCTACCCCACTAGGATTCCATACCACCATGACAAAATATCCCACTCAGCAAAATTATCCCGACATTAAGACGACCAGTTCTTGCTCTATCCTATTCATGCCGAGCGCCAGGCTAGGTAGTGACAAGTATCAATATTGTAAGTCTCGCTTGACTCGAGCGGCATCGCATGGAGAGCGGGAAATGTATTAAAATGGGTTTCGAAGGAAACAATTAAATCCAAGGGTGGGTCACCTTTCCGTTGACGGGGTACAGGTTCTCCTCAGAGTAGGGCATCCTCACGTGGTCGTTGTCCCACCGGTCATGTATCGTGCTCGGGAAGGGCTTAGGCTGTTCTCCGGTCCGCAATGGAAGCTGCCAAAGCAATTACGTTGTTGTTTTTGTTGTGTCATGGGGGTGATGAAAATGGGAAATATTGTGCCTAGAGCGGGACTCAAACCCACATCTCTTTGCATTCCGGGCCAGTGTGCTAACCATTACACCACCTAAGCTTCCTGATATCAACACACAGCCATGTCTACCTGCCTATGTGGTTACTTGCCTGAGAGGTCAGTGCAGACTTCTACACTCGTCCCCCTGGAATTGTAAGTCTTTTAAATGGTCATTTAATGCTTACAATTACATACATACAGGCAATGCACTTACACAGGGTAGGTTCAACAACCATACAGCACGTAGCTTGTACAGGATCATGTTCACGGCAACCAGTGGCATGGGGGTGATGAAAATGGTAAATATTGTGCCTAGAGCGAGACTCGAACCCACATCTCTTTGCATTCCGGGCCAGTATGCTAACCATTTCACCACCTAGGCTCCCTGATATCAACACACACCCATGCCTACCTGTCTATGTGGTTACTTGCCTGAGAGGTCAGTGCAGACTACTACAATTGTTTTTGTCTTTTGTCGTTTTTGTTGTTTTTGTTGTCTGTTGTGTTGTGTTTGTTGTTATTTGGTATTGCTTTTGGGGGGGGGGGCTTTCTTGTTCTTTAAAAAAAATTAAGATTAGTTGTTTAAAAAAATCTAATATATTGGGGCGCTATGTTATGAATTTGAAGCCTCTACACTGTACTGTTGCAATGTAATTTGGAACGCTAGATTGGAAACCTGGGCTGCCAGATGGGAATCTGGGCTGATGTATGATAATCTGGGCTGATGTATGATAATCTGGGCTGATGTATGATAATATGGCATGTTGCACGAGAATCTAGGCTGATGTATGAGAATATGGGCTGATGTATGAGAATCCTAGCTGATGCATTGGGCTGATGTACAGAGAATCTGGGCTGGTGTATGAGAACCTGGGCTGGTGTATGAGAATCCCAGCTGATGTATTGAGCTGATGTCTGAGAATCTGGGCTGATGCATGAGAAGCTGGGATGCTAGATGGGAATCTAGGCTGGTAAATGCCAATCTGGGATGCTAGATGGGAATCTGGGCAGCTAGATGAGAATCTAGGCTGCTATATGAGAATCTGGGCTGCTAGATGGGGATTTGGTATTCTAGATTAGAAATTAGGCTTCTAGATTGGAATTCTGGCTTCACTTGGGAAATCTGTTTGTTTGTTTTTGTTGTTTGGTTTGTTTTCAAATTAAAATGGCTACTGCTTTCTCACCTGTACCAGCACCTGATGTTTGTTGTTAGCCTTGAGGGCACGGAGGGGCAACCTGCATCCTGGTGACTGATTCAGCTGGTCTTTCTGCACACCCTGTTAACACACAAAAGTCACCCCGTCAAGATCTGTATTCAGATTGTGCAAACGTCAACAACTAGGTCCATCTGGCAAACAAAGTTAGCATGTGGGGATGTAGGGGGGGGGGGGGGCTGTCTTCTATGAAAAGTGCGGAGGGGTGCTGCGTCTTCTATAAAATTTCAACATTTTAATATAATTATCTTTATTTTTAAAACCAACAAGATCTATGTAAGAAACTTAAAACCCTTGGAATATGCAATTTTAAAATTTTCAAGACAGTTCTCTAGATTTTTATTTGTTTTCTAACACATTTTGTTGGGGGTACATTAGTTGATTAAGCTGGGGAATTTTCAATGACGGACAATTGGTTCTTCCTCCTTCCATCGTTCCTTGCCCTATTGCCATTTCCTAGTAATGCCAAACACTCAGCCGGTCAACTATTTCGGCCACCCCATCAAACATTTCTAACACCATGTCACTAATAACGCAAAGACTGTTTTCCAGATGAGTATAGTTGACACACATACCGAAAATACTGAAGCGCATTACTCCATTAGTCAGAGTAGAGAACTGATTGTCTAAATCAAACATTTCTAACACCATGTCGCTAACACGACAAAGATTGTTTTCTCACTGAGTATATTTGACACATATACCGAGACTACTGAAGCACATTAGTCAGAGTGCAGAACTGACTGCCTAAATCAAACATTTCTAACACCATGTCTCCAACACAACAAAGATTGTTTTATCACTGAGTATATTCGACACATATACCGAGACTACTGAAGCGCATTAGTCAGAGTGCAGAACTGACTGCCTCAATCAAACATTTCTAACACCATATCACCAAGAACACAAAGACTGTTTTCTTAGTGAGTATATTCGAGACACATACCGAGAATACTGAAGCGCATTAGCTAGAAATCAAACATTTCTAACACCATGTCACCAACACTACAAAGACTGTTTTCCTGCTGAGTATATTTGACACATACCGAGAATACTGAAGCGCATTAGTTATAAATCAAACATTTCTAACACCATGTCACCAACACTGCAAACCCTGTTTTCCCACTGAGTATATTTTACACACATACCGCAGACTACTGAGGCACATTAGTTAGGGTGCAGAACTGACCAACTAAATCGATTCACTGAGTATATTCGAAACACGTACCAAGGTAACTCCAAGCTCTGTGTCGTCCCCTTGGGTCAGCTCCTCATTCCAGGCGGTGGTGGACACGGGTGAGGAAGACTCAGGACTGCTACAAAAGGTATTCCAGTCATAAAAATATGTAATATATGTATGTACATGGTTTTATGCATATATTATTAAATGGAAGGCTATAATGATGCTATCAAACCATATGCTTTTGCTACCATGATGTGCTCGTCGGTTCTGGGTGCATGCAGTTGGAGCCACCTGGACAGCAGAGACGCTCATCTAAAGGCAGGCCAAGCAGTGGTCTTCCTGCTCGCCGTCAGATCCTATTGGTAACCGGTCATTTGGGACTGAATTTTTGCTTAAAGTTGCATAGTTCGATGGTTTTGAGTTTCTGGTATTTTTTTTAGATTAATATATTAATTTGATTGCTATATTCTACTTTTCTTTAGTTTGAAGTAACTTTTGAGATATTATAAGTGTAACCATGTCAAATTAGTTTGGCAAGCACGCCAAAACTCTGACACCATTGGCTTCTGCATTAATAGGTCCTATTAAATTGACTCAGTATGCCCTTCTATGTGGTAACAATTGCCTAATAAGTGCATCAGTATAAGTTAGATATGTGGAATAACAAATAGGATTTGAAAATTTGATGCTTCATCCGACTATTCAGCTTTAGTAAACAGAGCGGCGTTTTTTTTGGGGCCAGCCCGAAATATTGTTACTCCAATCTAATTATAACTTGTCGTTTGTTTATATGTGCCGTGTCGATAATAAAACATGTAATACAAAATATGATAGGCCCTATATATGTTGTTGGCAGGAACATAATCTAACATGTAAAATAATCTGTTAATTAATAAATCACACTTATATACACCGATAAAAATGTGTACACAAATATTTTGACCAAGATTCCCCCCATTTAGTCACTACTTCGTCACCTCCACGGAGCAAAGTTAAACGCTTCAAGTCTTTCCGGGTGATTTTTAAAAAAAAAGAGGATATTTATAATTAGGTAACAGATGGAGCAAAAACATAGAATTCAATTATGTCGTTACTGCGGTTTTACAACTTAAATATTTTAGAAGGTACACAAATTTCAATTAAAAAAAATAATCGCCTGAATCCGCGCAATAGCGGAGATATTTCAAGTGGCAACAAAACACTTCGAAGCATTGCGAATGTCTTTATTTCCGCCTGCCCACCACCCACTTCTTTTATTATGATAAATGATAAACCATACAAATTGGTTTCTCGTATTATGGATCGAACCCACGTTTCTTGCATGCTACCCCCTCTCCCCCACCCTCATTACAATATCTAGACTCCCTGATGCAATCACCCTACCCAAGCCTACTGGTCTAAACGGCTCCTTGCTTGAGAGGTCTATTCGACTACTACACTCATCATCATCATGCTGTCGGTCGCGTTGCGACAATGACTGCTTTCGTTACTTGACTGCCGCTCTGCATCTAGCTCTCTGCTGTGAGAGTGATGTCCATGAGTCGGTCCGTTTTTCATGAAAGCTACCTGCAAAAGTGTTGAAGTGCTGCTGGCTTTTGCAAGTTACCAGCGACACTCTCTCGGGGAGCAAATAGAGGTTTCACACTGGCAAGAACATGTCCAGACAGGCGCAAAACTATTTGTCCCTGCAGTGGCTGGTCGGGAGATGTTGGGAGTTCCATACATCAACCGACCTTAATGTTGCCACAGTGACATGGTTTTCTGTTTAGGGTTTGCTCCCTTAGCCTTCGGTTCTGTCAAGAACCTGTACAACAAGGCAGTGGTTTACAACTCTGCAGGGCAGGGGCGTCAAACTCCCTGACGTATTGCAATACCTGCATACCCAATGCTACACTAGGATGCAATATTCCTTTTATAATTGTTTTCTTTCTTTAGTGCCTTGTAATTATTTCATTTTTGATTAATTAAGCAAAAATGAAATTAATATCTTACTCAAATAGCGGGTCTGAGTTGTCGAACTCCTGTGACGAGGACGGGGTTGTCACGGTGGCGGAGGAGGCGGTGGCGCCGTCTGGTGTTTTATTTGGAATAAACAGCGGACAAGTGGAAGAGGAGTGAACCTGAAAGGGTTACTGTCAGGCGCGTAGCTACATTAACATTGTCGCACTGTAAACACATGCGAAACATTTCTATCAGTGTAATATTTTTCCATATTAAATCTTTTATAACATGTACTTTTTTTATTTTTGTGCTTACAATCTTATTTTCTGTAAGCACGTGCTTAAAATTGTGTGCTTACATATCTGTGTGTGTGGCTACTCCCCTAACCTGTATTATTATACATCTTTTAAAATTGTATGTAAAAAATCAGCACAAAAACATCTTACCATATCTCAGATTAAATCAAATTCAAATAATTAAAAAACACAACTAAAATTACCATTAAAAATTGTTCCTGCAAGGTCTTCTCAGTCAAAACTTTGATCATGGAATGGAGGTGGCCCCGATTCCAATTCACTTCTAGGCATGACAATCCCTGTTTAGGGGTTTTAGATCCTAGAAACATCGAAGATCATATCTGGACAGGAAACCACTTTTGATAGTGCGCACTCATGGTGCCTTCATAGTGCTGCCCCACTGGGAGACCCGTTTGCCGTCACCATGATCCAACATCCCACTGAGTCATATTATCCTGATACTGAGTAAACTAGTCATTGCCGTAGCCTAGTAATGCCGAGCACCAGTCTAGGTAGCGACAAGCATACATTTGGTAAATCTAACTTAGTCAGAGTTTTAACATACAACTTGTTGTTGTTGTAAATATAGTTTCATTTAATAAAGTCATTTGTAAGCGCCGGGTCACTGGTCTTCCAGCCATGTGACAATACAGTTATTTAGAATATATCTATATGTAGTCTAATATTATCATCAGCAGCTGGCTCAAGTCAGCTGAAATAACAATATTAATCATTCCAAGACTTACATATGGTATAGTTTGACGATTCACATATGAGATCGTAATTATGTGTTGTATACATACATACTTACATACATACATGTGTATTTATTAGACCATTACGTTACCCCCGTCCTGATATGACCTTAGATGTTGCTAGGACGTAAAACAACAACAAATAACAAACAAACGTTACGGAGTGGTTAGGTGCATGGTTTCCCTTCACACGTGTGTATGCCTGTTGTGTAGTGAATTGCCTAATGGGGGACATGTTGCGTAGTTCTTTATTTTTATTTTTTTTTTGTGACAAGTTTTTTATTCTGCCCATAACGTATAAGCTCCCGTGAGGGTGCTTGTTTTCAACGCTGGACACTTGGTGGCGCGTCGGTACTAGTGGGCCTACACGGTCATTGACAATGCCTTGAGTTTGCCGGTACGCGGTGCAACACGTATATTTTATTCTAAATTAATAGAAATGCAGAAGCCTAACCATATAAATTTAATATAATCTAATCGTTGAATATGTTTTCTATATGTGTACCAAGCGGTTTGTCTCTAGGTGGTGTAGTTTTAGAGATATTTGACTTCTTCTGTCCATAGACCCAATTGACGCTATTCAGGGTCAGCGATTGGTTAATAATATATCAAAACAAATGCCCGCTGCCATAGAATTTGCCGATATGCACAGTTCAAAACTTTGATTTTATTCAAAATTAAAAGAAATAAAGAACAATTTGGCATAAACATGGATGCACAAATGAAATATTAATAGTTTATTCCGCGGAAACGACGGCCGTATTCGATTATCACGACCGCGACTCGGATCACCCGAAATCGAACACCGCGAGTGGAGTAAAAAAATACATCCGCATAGTTATATCGGGGGTCGGACCTAAGCATAGCTTTTTCATATTATAATCTATTCGTTTAATATGTTTTCTATATGTGTATCAAGCGGTTTGTCTCTAGGTGGTGTGGTTTTAAAGATATTTGACTTCTTCTGTATGAAGATTGCTCATAGCCATTGGGTTTGCAGTGTGACAGTGTGCCGAATAGGCCCACTCATTCAGTGGCGACGCAAACGGCAGGAATTTGAACTAAAAAGTCGGAGGTCCCCCATTGTCATGTTGTTCATGAAAAGCAAGCCATAGATCTTACCAATTCGGCCACTTGGTCCGATCAATTCACAAATAAAGTATTAGTCACTACAATCGTAACAATGCCCTGTTGAACCTTACCGCTGTTATTGACAATTGGCATGGACATTGGCTTGGAAGCTACCAGTCGTTCTGCTCCACCAGATAACTGTTGCAACCTACAACAACAACAAAAAAAAGAGGTGAATATGCATTAAACTGAGATTCTAGTACGAATTATGACATTCGTAAAAAATCCAACCAAATGTAATTTTGTAGTTATTTGATTTAACTCGACTGGGGATCGAACCCATAACCACCCACTTGGGAAGCGAGTGCTCAACTCATTGGGCCACCCGTCCGGTAGAACAGGATCACCATCAAAGGACCAACCACAACACCCTTATATATATACAAGTGGCATTCAGATCATCTTTAGAAATCTTGCGACCTTTGAGGTAGGTTTCATATTAATACCAAGACTCAGTCAGCGATTGTGATTTCTGTGTGGCAAGTCGCAGTATATGTAATAGATTGCTAGAGGATGTAATTAAAGAACCAGCAGTTGAAAATGTGTAATCTCTGCTCAAGATTTCACCTATTTAAGATAGCCCTCACGTGGTCAATGAAATTTCCTTATCCTTCAATTATTGTGTTTGTTTATTTGTCTGTTTGGGTTTTACGTGCTGGCAACATCTACGTTCATATCAGGATTGGCACTGACTTGTGACAGTGCGTACTCATGGCGACTTCATAGTGCTGCCCCACTGGGAGACTAGGCCACCAGGACCAGGACCCAATTTCCCACTCAGTCATATTATCCTGATACTCGAACCAGTCTTTGCCCTATCCAAGAAATGCCAAACGCCAGCCTAGGTAGCGACAAGTATCAATTTTGTATCTCATTAGTTTAACTTGACAGGGAATCAAACTCCCGACCTTCCACATGGGAAGCCTGTGCTCTACCAATTCGGCCACAGAGTCTGGCCCCTTTTTAAACCAAGTTGCAATGTATTATGGTTTTATTATACATCACCTTAAAATATCTCTCCATAGCATGGGCGACATAGCACCAAAGTATCTAGTTTATTTTTGCACTCAAAAATGAATTTTTGACATGACATTTTTTAGAGTCGCTGAAAACAAAACAACCATGAAAGATTCATCATCATCATGCTGTCGGTCGCGATGCGACAAAGACTGCTTTCATTACTTGACTGCCGCTCTCCATTTAGCCATGAAAGACTAACATCCCCATAAATATTGAAAAGTCTGCGTTTCACAAATAATTAGTCTGCACAACTCACTCCCTCGATCTCTTCTCAGCAGCGTTGGCCCTTTTCCGCCTGTTTTGCTCGCATTTTTGTTTCTCCTCCTCCGTTAGGCCCGCCATTTTTTCGTCTTCCTTCCAGGAATCTGCAGATGAAAATGAACCAAGGACATGATGTGTGGCAGGTCCCACTTCATCGAATAGATTACCAGAGGATGTAAACAAACAAACAAAAACGCAGAATTTGTTGACAATTTTTAATCTGTCGTCAAGACGCACCTTTTTAAGGCACCTTTTTATAATAAATTAAATTTCTCTATCCTTCAACCATCTTAACCAAGTTATAAATATAATAACGATTTTTCACCTGGTTACAGAGGTGAAACATTTTAAAAATTAAAATTGTCAATTACAGTTAGTTGGTTGTTGGAGTTTTACGTCCTGGCAACATCTAAGGTCATATATCAGGACGGATTGTCAATTACATTCACAGACGTACATACCTGTTAAATCTATCTGAGTGGGCTCTGTGCTCTCAGTCAAGCTAGCACTGATCTCACCGAAGTCCTTTTCTGCCTCCTTGACCTTGGTGTCCACCTTAATCTTTGAGAGCTGACGCTTAAAACCCTCCCATATAGTGGCCTGTTTGAACCTCTTAGCTGGAGGTGGCGAGGTCATCCTATTCCGCTAAGGGGTGCCACCAGGCTACGATCCACACCTGCTTGTAAACCTGAAAGCAAATGGTTGCAACTTAAAAAAATATATAGATATGTTGAGTGTTGATGTTTACATCAGGGGTTTCCCACGTATGTGCATCGGCTACTTGGCAGAAGTAAACTAGTACTAGTAGTTGGGTTATACTTGTTATATATAAAATATAGAATTTATTTATTTACAAGGCTTTGGAAGTATTGGACAGGCAAGGCACTCCCAGTAACAAAAACATGGCAAGCTGAGAATCACTACAATCAGTACATTTAACAGTTCGCTAAACACACATTTTTGCCATTGTGGCATGTCACTAAAAATTAACTACATACAAATATACCAGTATGATTATTTAGTTTTATTTTCATTTCATTTTCTTTTCCATATTTAATCTCTATTATTATCACAGATCGGTTCAACATTCCGAACTAAATTGCACTTATGCTTATGTGGGTTTCTTAGGGGTTTTTGTGTGGATTATTTTTTGGGGGGAGGGGGGGCCCATTCACAATTATTTTGAAGCATTGGGCAGGCACACACATTGACACAAACAAATAATGAGCTGAAATTTAATGCACGACATGTTCCCCCCCCCCCCAGTTTGAACATGAGTAGTTATTGCTTTATTAGTTTCTCTGCATAACAGTCCCCATCGTTTTGTTTTGCCAACCAGAGCCATTCTGAGTGCGAGTTACATAATAATGACCTAACCGGTCATCGTCTATAACACTATACCGTCATTAATTTGTTGCATGGGCTAACTCTATGCTTTTTTCCCCGAGAAAAATTAACCAACTAAACTATTACAAGTCTTAAAGAATGCAATAGTTGTCTGGTTAGTGGTTCAAATACATTGTAATACAATGTTTCAAAATTGATTCGGTGCAAAATGAACATTGCAGCATCTCTGTGAGGATTGCACCGTGACTGTACCCCCTTCCGCAAACCAATCTAGAGCTTGAGAATAATGATACTAGTGTAGATCTGCATTTATTCTTTCACGTTAACTCTGTTGTTGGAAGCAGAACCTTAATTTAAATTACACCTAACAACCTAGATAAAAGACTCACCCCTGACTCTGTTTGGGCCAGCTGAGGCTACTGTAGCACGGGGTGAATCTAAAATCAGCCCAGACGTTGAAATTTGAATTCAACAGAAAACAATTGTGAAATAAGTGGTGTCGAATTACTGATTTGTAGATAAAATGGGTAGAGGGGAATCTTTTGTCTAACTGACTTGGTGCTAAGGGATCCACGTAGCAGTCGCACTAACTCTGTGTTACAATTGGTAGTGTGTAACCGTAAGTGTAACACCCACACTCACAAGTATCGCTACACTAGCTTACACTTAGTAGTTACTCTAGCAGCCTTGATAATGGAGGCTGATCCTGAGAAATCATTTTCATATGCATAGCAATCATTTATCTAAAGGGGCTGTCACACTATGCCGTATTGCATCAGCGTATGCCGACGTATGTGACATACACTATCATACGGCGGAATTTTGAACATGCTCAAAAATACTACTTATGCCAAACTTACCCATACCTTATCTCAGCATACACTAGTGGGCTGTTAATGAATACTACTTATGCCAAACGTACCCATAACTTGTCTCAGCATACACCAACGTGTTGGCGCAAAATCACATACAGCATACGCTGACGCTATAGGGCATAGTGTGACAGGGCCTTAACTAGGCATAGCTTGACTCAATCAATGACTGCACCCACTAACTTGACTATGAGACCAAGTAAGAGTAAGACCAAGACTCTCAGAAGTCAGACTCAGTGCAGGCATAGCAGTGAGTACATAAAATGTTTACCTCATAACATTTTCAGACTACTAGTATTCTGTATGGAGTGAACTTTTTATCTAAGACTAAGCTAGTGACTTCAGATGCTGTGTGGTGTGTTGTGGTATAACTGGCTCCACTGTTGCAGCTGAACTCTGTGACCGCTGTACTGTATTATCATATTCAGTGGCGCTCTTTAAAATCCATTCATGAATCCTATAGATGCAAATAATGTACTGCAAAGAATGACATAATAATTGACCATTCACAACGGTTCTTATGTCTGGGAACAGTTTCTAGTGCATTGTGGGAAAATACCACAGTTTTACTTGCTGTTTAGATTAATCACTGCTGAAAAAAGGCCTAAAACAGGCAAGACAAATTTTAAAATCACTCTATGGTAGTCCAATACATCCACACAAAAAAAGAAAAAGTTATTTACCTTTTGTTTGATACATATATTGTCTGTTTGTGTTGGTTAGAATTGTCACAACAGACATTTTCGTAGGTAGCAGAATTTTCCTGCGGCCAGTTCTAATACAATGGCATAGAATATAAATGACATAATTTACTTTGTTTAGTACTAGTAGTAGTCTCTGAATGCAAATTACATGAAGTTACTACTATATAATACTAGGCCTATTTATAGGAAGTTACTAGGCATATTTGTGCGGAAATTGCAATTAAACGCTTTTTTTAACTTCCATTAATAATCCCAAAATGATATCCTGGAACATAAAAGGTTGTTATAATTAATAGCCGAATAGGACAAATTGTCTATTTCTGGGAAAACAAAATTGTAAATAATTTTGGAACGAATAATGATATTAACTCGATTAAAAAAATCCTTTAATCTAATCTGTGAACTCTGTGGGTCTACCCTATGTGTTATCGTTTGGACGGGATCCATCGCAAATGCGCCGTTCCACAGCGTATGTGTCGGAGGACGGCCTGGGGTCATAGCACCATATCAGTTTCCACACTCACCTATGACAAACTGCATGCTCTGCGATCCTGCTCATATGCTGCGGAACGACTGCTGCCGTCATAGCGTTAAGCCCAGAACCCGGCGCATTTGTGATGGATCCCGTCCAAATTATAACACATAGGCGCAACCAGAAACCGTTAAGCCATTAATGCTCAGGTCCAGCTGGTTCGTAGAATGTGGCTGCTGCCATCATAGCATTAAGCGCAGAACCCAGCGCATTTGTGATGGATCCCGTCAAAATGATAATGCATAGGTGCAACCAGAACGGCTGCTGCCATCATAGCTTTAAAACCGGAAACCTGTGTATTTGCGGTGGATCCCATCAAACTATTAATGCTCAGGCCCGGCTGATGTGGCCAGCATGGAACGGCTGCTGCATTAGCTAATACAAAAGATCTGAAAGTCAAAAACTTTCAAATGCACATATCTCACTCCATATCGTTCACTCCTTATAACAAAAAAACAGTTTACTTTTATATACACGGTAACTGACAAATTTCAAACGGATGCGCGCAAAACACATGAGTGCGCATCCTCATATACATTTAGACTGCGAAGGATATGTGTACTGCTTGCATTTCTCATGTACATATCATTGCTCTGTTATTATTTACTGTTATGTCATCCATGTTTCATCCTCCCTCATACCATACATAGTTCCGATGGCAGATGGAATTTTAATTGACAAATGTACCAAATTTTTAATTTAAATGATCCAAATTGATTAATTATATTCATAGAATTAACCAAACAGCATTGAATATCCAACATGGAGGGGAGGGGGCAATATCCACTTCATTTCCCTTTCCCCTCTATGGTCCTGCACAGTAGGCCTACTTGGTCTGGGGAGGCTAATGTGGTCACAAGATTGGCCTAATTGGTTAATGGCCTCCCTACATAATAAATGGGTGTTTCAAAAGGGGTGAATTTATAAATTCACTGGTTATTCTGTATATGCTGTCCCAAACCATTAGGCTAGCTAATGCACCAGTATCTAAGTTGGATATACAGGATCAAATGTAAGTAGTTGTTTTAATTTTGATCAAATTATATTTCATCGGACCATGCAACTTTAACCATCATGAACAAACCATCAAAACCCACTAACAAAACTATCAAGACAAAGAGCAAAAGATAAAAGATGGATCACATCAAGCCTTAAAACTTGTATAGCAGTAAAAGATAGATACTTCAAAACATACAAACTCAACCCAACAGCTGAAAACCGAATAAAACACACAAAATATAAGAATATACTAATCACTTGTCTACGATCAGCAGAGGAAGGCTACTATAAAGAACTAGTCAGTAACGAGAAGCAAAACCTTTATACGCTCTGGAAAATCTTTGGAGACATCATCAACCCACATAAAGCAAAAATGAAAAATCAAATTGACAAGCTAATCTATAACAATAAAACAATGACAAACAATGAAGATATCGCCAGCACATTAAATGAACACTTCCGTTCAATTGGTGAAAAACTTGCAGCAAAACACACCAGTAATAGCATAGCACACAAGCAATATCTTAAACACCCAAATTCACATAGTTTTTTTCTTAGTCCCACCAATGAACAAGAAACCCTAGAAGAAATAAAGAAACTAAATCCTAATAAGTCAAGCGGACATGACAATATCTCGCCAAAAATAATCAAAGAGTGTGACACTCTACTCGCACCATCTATCTCCCACATAATAAACCTATCATTTGCAAATGCTACTGTTCCTGAAAATCTCAAAGTTGCAAAAGTAATACCCATCCATAAGAAAAATGAGAAATACCTAGTTGATAACTACAGGCCAATCAGCCTACTCAGTACCCTAAACAAATTAATGGAAAAACTAATGTACAAAAGAGTTTACCAATTTCTTAACAAATACAAAATATTATACAAATACCAATTTGGATTTAGAGAGAATCACTCAGCAATAATGGCTCTGACTGAAATCTTAGACAACATACTACAAGACCTTGAAAATGGGAAACATGTTGCAGGAGTCTACTTAGACCTGAGCAAAGCATTTGATACCGTAGACCATGACATCCTACTCTCAAAACTTAGGCACAACGGAATTCGAGGCCAGGGACTTAAATGGTTTGAGAGTTACCTAAGCAATAGAAAGCAATTTACATACATAAACGGTAAACGATCCAAGCTAAACTCAATCAGCAATGGTGTCCCCCAAGGTTCTGTCCTGGGACCTCTCCTATTTTTGATCTACACAAATGAAATAGTCAACTGTACAAAACAAGATGTCAAAACAAGGTTATTTGCAGATGATACCAATGGCTTCATAACCTCAAATTCACCCAAACAACTAAAACATTCAATTAAAACATTCCTTTCAGACATATTTACATGGTGCAATGATAACAAATTAACAGTAAACCTGAACAAAACATGCTACACAATATTTAAAAGCAGAAGTACAACCATTCCTGATTACCTAAACAACATAAAGATAAACAATAACACAATAAAGAGAGTCCCTTCTGTGAAATACCTAGGTATAATTCTAGATGAGAACCTCAACTGGGATGAACATATTGATGACTTAAATAATTCAATAATTAAAACGGCTAACTCATTTAAAATAATCAGACGACGGGTACATGAGGAAAATAAAAAATTACTATACTATGCATACGTTTACTCCAAAATCCAGTATGGTATAGAGGTGTATGGGAGAGCCAAATCATCAACCCTAAAAAAGATACAGACACAACAAAACAGAGCCTTGAAAATACTGTATAGCAAAGACTATCTCACCCCAACTAAATCACTTCATAAAGACCTGGACTTACTTATGGTAACTGACATTTATAAAATATACATTGCAAAATTTGTTTACAAGCAAAAGAATGGCCTCCTCCCTGAAATATTTGATAATCTCTTCAAAGAAAACAATCAGGTCCATTCCCATAACACACGACAGATAAATAACATACATCACAAACACACTAGAAACAAATATGGCAAAATAACAACTGAAAACCAAGGAACCAATATCTGGAACTCAATACCAGTAGAGATTAGAAACCTTCAAACTTTGAAAAACTTCTGTAAAAAACTAAAGATAAGCTATCTCAATGCATACTAAATCGATTACCAGTAAAGAATATATATATAATACCCCTATTAACATACATGCAAAATAACTACTGATACTGCATGTAAGTACATGAATCCATGACACAATATCCATATAATATTCCTATCATTACTTTGTTTCTTACTAACTGTGAAGAGACGCATCAGTAGCTCATCATAATCATTAGTTAAAAATGTAGCTTAGGTTTAATAATTTGTTATTGTCATCACTTATTCATTCACATCATGGAGACCAGCTAGATAAGCATCGCTTTTCTGGGATCCTTTCTGTCTGTAAGGAATTTGTATGCATTTATTGTATCACCTCAATTTATTGTAAACATACCTTGCAGAGAGTTAAAATAAAAGAATTGATTGATTGATCAACACACCGATTGACCGAACATCCTACAGTACACAACTATCAACCTCTTTTAAACACAGAGAAAATATATGGCAGAGAAAATATCTTGTCAACTATAAACTTACCATGTGTTATAGGAGAAAAAATGTAACCCTCAACGATTTCTTGAGTTGCCCCGAGTATACACTTTCTACTCGTAACATTACAAAAAAAAAAATTGTGAAACTGAATTTAGTGTGAAAGGAGTTGAAGATTGATTTGACACTATATTGCCACTGTGAAATTACATCTAATTATTCACTAATCAAATACAGATCTAACTATCAACTATCATTTATACACGTTCGGCAGTAAATGAACTTACTATATTCCTCAAATATGAAGAAATTCGGTACCTGTAAGATATGGTAGTCAAATTGCACCACTTGTTTACATCAACTGGGCGATAATTGGTGCAGGGACGTTCACTCTCGCGATTACCGTGATCTCGCGTTGCTTACTTCCTTTTCCAACGCCATCTTGAGCCGCCACCATGGTATGTTTTACTAAGTTAATAATTATCTTCAACCATCTCCTATTTCCGAATGTCATCTATTTTTAATTCACTGCTCATTCAATTGTTCAAGACATTCACGATAGTGTCCATATATGTTGTGGCCGAATTCAATTTGAAAGTATTCAAAATCTAAACGTAAACAAAGGTACCCCCTTGCAGACGTGAACGTCCATGCTGATCACGCTCTGACTTTTGTACACAACTAGTCTATACTAATTGAAAGCCAAACGCAACTTAACTGTTGTTCGTGTCACGGAGCATTCAATAAATGTAGCTTGCTTTAGAATACCATGTATTTATATATTTTTTACTCTATTTTGGTGTACCTGACTGCTAGTGCCAGGTTAGCCGGCCCTCGCCCTGAGACTGAGTACCTAGACCTAGTACTACCTGTCATTTACTGTCAACATTGACAACACTTCGAGTCCGATCATATTTAAATTTCCCATATTCGGTGTATGTTTAGTGATTTTGAAAGTTTTCTATAATATTGTTACTGTACATAGTTGAAGCCTAAGTAAATTTAAATGCTTTCCCAAAGTTGGTTAAATGTAGAACCTTGAAAGTTGACTTGACTTGATGTTAACTTAATATTACTGGAGAGTGAAGTTACCGAGTCTGATCCCCTCCCGAGGTAGGAAATTTGAAAATTAAAAATGCCTCCCTAATATTAATAAAATAAAAAGGTGACAAAATGCCTCCTCCCCACCTGAGGCTGAGGTAGGAAATAGTGGGAGAGTTTGTATGGATGTATGAACAATGCATGGACCAGTAATATGGCAGTATTATAGTATAATACTGCCATATTACTGGTCCATGAATTGTTCAAAAATGGACGTGGCTGAGTGAATTATGAATACTGAGTATTCACTCAGCCACGTCCATTTTTTGTTGTTTACGCCTTGCACAACCAAGCTTCTGTTGTAACTTGTAAGCCACCATCCTGATTTCCCCATTATGATATGAATCCCAAATAAATATACTGTAAGAATCGCTACGTAGCAATTCTATTATTTATACTATATAGGGTATTCACGTGACGTCACGAACCGGATGCGCGGCCATTGTGGCGATATCAACTCGTAAACATCCCATAGACTTTGCCTGTACACATAGTGGAAAACGTCTATTTCATTCAAAATTAATAGAATTCTGGAACCCTAACCTTATAATTTTAAGAGAATCTATTCGTTGAATATGTTTTCTATATGTGTACCAAGCGATTTGTTTCTAGGTGGTGTGGGTTTAGAGATGTTTCACTTTTTCTGTATGAAGATTGCTCACAACGATTGACAATTTCTTGAGTTTGCTGGTACGCGAAGTACAAAACGTCTATTTCATTCAAAATTAATAGAAATCCAGAACCCTAACCTTATAAATTTAATATAATTTATTCGTTGAATATGTTTTCTATATGTGTACCAACCGATTTGTTTTTAGGTGGTGTAGTTTTAGAGATATTTCACTTTTTCTGTGTGAAGATTGCTCACGACCATTGACAATGCCTTGACTGGCTTGAGTTCGCCGGTACGCGCAGTGCAAAACATTAGTTTTATTCAAAATTAATAGAAATCCAGAACACTAACCTTATCAATTTAATATAATCTTATTGGTAAACATGTTTTCTATATGTGTACCAACCGATTTGTTTCTAGGTGGATTAGTTTTATAGATATTTCACTTTGTCTGTATGAAGATTGCTCATACTAGTCATTGCCATTGACTTTGTGACAGTGTGTTATTATTGTCGTTACTATCGCCACAATGGCCGCACTTCCGCTTAGCGTGACATCAGTGCATACCCTATATACTTCTGTTGACAAATATGATTTTCGTTTTTATTTTGTTTTACTTGTTGGTCCATCAATGGGGACCTTTCATGAGCCATTTCTCTCGCTATACACTTGGTGGCAGCACCCGTTCCTGGTCCAAGTCGGCCATCATGGTTGGATAGAAGTCTGTGGTGGGGGTTTATGGATGCTAAAGATTGTGAGGTGCTGCTCTGCAAGACACCCCTACACCTCCACAAACCACCTACACCCCCAGCACACACCATCAACCCCCACCACATCCCTAAGCCCCCACAATACACACTCACCACACACCCCTACACCTCCACCACACAAACATACACCCCCAACACACACCGACACCACACCCACCCCACCGGCACCATACCCAAATCACCACACACACCAAAATCCTCACCATACTCTGCTTCGAACTCTGGTTGAGTCAAACCAATGACTTAAAAATTGATACTTGTCGCTTCCTAGCCAGGCGCTCAGCATTATTAGGACATGGCAAGGACTTGTGTGCTCAGTGTCAGGATAATGAGACTGAGTGGGATACCAGGTCATGGTGCCGACGGCCTGGTTTCCCAGTGGGACAGCACTATAAAGTCGCCATGAGTGTGCACTGTCACAAGTCGGTACCCGTCCTGATATGACATTAGCTGTTGCTAGGACGTAAAACAACAACAAACTATCCAACTGCAGCATTACATGAGACCGGCATGGTGCGCCATATGATGAGAGAGTCGTTCCAACTGAAAGGTCCCCATTACCAGACTGAACGTCATGAATACAACTGCTTACCTATTCCATACATAGTTATAATAGTTAGTCCTGCAGCCCATGAACAGTCAGCTAAAGCAGCCTCTAAAAAAACATGTAAGATTGCTGGATTATGACCATAATTATAACAATCTTTGATTGCTTAACGCCATATCGACAGCAAAGGCCATAGTCACTTTACATATTATTCATAGTCATCTTTAGAGTGCAGAATTTGTGAATATTTCATTTACTTGCCATCTTTCAGAGTGAGGGAGTCGTTACCTTGCGCACCAGGAAATTCCTGACCAACCGCCTCCTTAACAGGAAGCAAATGGTAAGTAGCTTCGTTAATACTCCACACACCTAAAAGATAATTAATTGAATTCTGTAAAATACATTATTCTAAAATTACCATACACATTCCTTAGATCCACTTCTGGGACTAGTCTGCATGTCGGTTCTGACAGTGGCCGTCCAATAACTTTGTTGGTTGTACCATCGGAAGTGCTTGAGTCATTAGTGTGTTAGATAAATATACCTCCAGTGACAGTTCATAGCTATGGTCAAACCAGCGCTGTTCCTGTTGGTTTCACATTGCCATTGCTACAAACTGTCGATGGGGACATCAAATTGGAAATTAATTTTAGAGTGCTTTTCTTTTCTGAAATATAATAACTATTTACACATTCCTTAGATCCACTTCTGGGACTAGTCTGCATGTCGGTTCTGACGGTGGCTGTCCAACAACTTTGTTGGTTGTACCATCGGAAGTGCTTGAGTCATTAGTGTGTTAGATTAATATACCTCCAGTGACAGTTCACAGCTATGGTCAAACCAGCGCTGTTTCTGTTGGTTTCACATTGCCATTGCTACAAACTGTTGATGGGGACAAATATTGTGCTATCTGGCTTTTTATTCTTACTGTGACTTGGACCGGTATAATTGTGTACATCATATTGCAGGTTGTGGATGTATTACACCCAGGACGGGCAACAGTTCCCAAGACAGAGATCCGTGAGAAATTGGCTCGCATGTATAAAACGACACCTGATGTTGTCTTCTGCTTTGGGTTCCGCACTCAATTCGGTGGTGGCAAAACCATTGGCTTTGCACTTGTGTATGACAATTTGGACTATGCCAAGAAATTGGAGCCTAAATACCGGCTTGTCAGGGTGAGTACAAATTTATATATTACTTTACATTTGATGTTTTGTATTTTTTTTGGTCCATTAGTTGTTTAAGCAGGGGAAATTTCAGTCATAGACGACTGGTCTTCCACATTCCACTGCTGGTCGATAGAAAGCCCGAGCCTACACTTTTACCGACCCAAGGGATTTTTAACCTCCCACACCACATAGACATGGTATGAGAGCAACCGGCCTTTGATGACGCTGTAAGTTATACACAGCGGTGGAAATCCAAATTGGCAGAGCTGGGGGCTCTGCACTCTGCTATCTCCCCTACAGAGTGTGAAGTCTCTTGTTGTGGTCGAAGATTCAGTGCCAGATGAAAACCGATTGTTTTAGCGTAGGACATTCTAAATTCTGGTCTACCAAGTCTACAAACTATTGCACAGGTGTTCAAAATATACATGCACTTTGGTATCTCCCTGCAGAGTGTGAAGTCTCTTGTTGTGGTCGAAGATTTCAGTGCTAGATGAAAACCGATTGTTGCATCGTTGGGTACTGCGTTCCATGTATCCTCTACCCTGGTTTTTAGCGTGGGACATTTCTAAATTCTGATCATGTCTCATTTGCTTAGCAAAAATAGCAATTGTGCATGAAAAATGTTCAAAATATACATGCACTGCAGTATCTCCGTGCAGAGTGTGAAGTCTCTTGTTGTTGTAGAAGATTTCAGTGCCAAATGTTGCATCGTTGGGTACTGCGGTCCATGTATCCTCTACCCTGGTTTTTAGCATGGGACATTCAAAATTCTGATCGTTCCTGAGCAAAAAAATGTCTCGAAACTACTACACAAGAAGTGTTAACAAATATACATGCACTGTGGTATCTCCCTGCGGAGTGTGAAGTCTCTTGTTGTGGTCGAAGATTCAGTGCCAGATGAAAACCGATTGTTGCATCGTTGGGTACTGCGGTCCATGTATCCTCTACCCTGGTTTTTAGCGTGGGACATTCTAAATTTGGACCGTCCCTACCTGGCCAACAAATAACATGTCTAGAAACTACTTACCAGGAAGTGTTAAAAATATACATGCACTGTGGTATCTCCCTGCAGAGTGTGAAGTCTCTTGTTGTGGTCGAAGATTCAGTGCCAGATGAAAACCGATTGTTGCATCGTTGGGTACTGCGGTCCATGTATCCTCTACCCTGGTTTTTAGCGTGGGACATTCTAAATTCGGACCGTGCCTGATTACCTGGCCAACAAATAACATGTCTAGAAACTACTTACCAGGAAGTGTTAAAAATATACATGCACTGTGGTATCTCCCTGCGGAGTGTGAAGTCTCTTGTTGTGGTCGAAGATTCAGTGCCAGATGAAAAACGATTGTTGCATCGTTGGGTACTGCGGTCCATGTATCCTCTACCCTGGTTTTTAGCGTGGGACATTCTAAATTCGGACCGTGTCTGATTTCCTGGCCAAAAAAGAACATGTTTAGAAACTATTTCTCAAGAAGTGTTAAAAATATACATGCACTGTGGTATCTCCCTGCGGAGTGTGAAGTCTCTTGTTGTGGTCGAAGATTCAGTGCCAGATGAAAACCGATTGTTGCATCGTTGGGTACTGCGGTCCATGTATCCTCTACCCTGGTTTTTAGCGTGGGACATTCTAAATTCGGACCGTGCCTACCTGGCCAACAAATAACATGTCTAGAAACTACTTACCGGGAAGTGTTAAAAATATACATGCACTGTGGTATCTCCATGCAGAGTGTGAAGTCTCTTGTTGTGGTCGAAGATTCAGTGCCAGATGAAAACCGATTGTTGCATCGTTGGGTACTGCGGTCCATGTATCCTCTACCCTGGTTTTTAGCGTGGGACATTCTAAATTCGGACCATGTCTGATTTCCTGGCCAAAAAAGAACATGTTTAGAAACTATTTCTCAAGAAGTGTTAAAAATATACATGCACTGTGGTATCTCCCTGCAGAGTGTGAAGTCTCTTGTTGTGGTCGAAGATTCAGTGCCAGATGAAAACCGATTGTTGCATCGTTGGGTACTGCGGTCCATGTATCCTGTACCCTGGTTTTTAGCGTGGGACATTCTAAATTCAGACCGTGCCTGATTTCCTCGCCAAAAAATAACATCTCTAGAAACTACTTACCAAGAAGCGTTCAAAATATACATGCACTGTGGTATCTCCCTGCAGAGTGTGAAGTCTCTTGTTGTGGTCGAAGATTCAGTGCCAGATGAAAACCGATTGTTGCATCGTTGGGTACTGCGGTCCATGTATCCTCTACCCTGGTTTTTAGCGTGGGACATTCTAAATTCGGACCGTGTCTGATTTCCTGGCCAAAAAAGAACATGTTTAGAAACTATTTCTCAAGAAGTGTTAAAAATATACATGCACTGTGGTATCTCCCTGCGGAGTGTGAAGTCTCTTGTTGTGGTCGAAGATTCAGTGCCAGATGAAAACCGATTGTTGCATCGTTGGGTACTGCGGTCCATGTATCCTCTACCCTGGTTTTTAGCGTGGGACATTCTAAATTCGGACCGTGCCTACCTGGCCAACAAATAACATGTCTAGAAACTACTTACCAGGAAGTGTTAAAAATATACATGCACTGTGGTATCTCCCTGCAGAGTGTGAAGTCTCTTGTTGTGGTCGAAGATTCAGTGCCAGATGAAAACCGATTGTTGCATCGTTGGGTACTGCGGTCCATGTATCCTCTACCCTGGTTTTTAGCGTGGGACATTCTAAATTCGGACCGTGTCTGATTTCCTGGCCAAAAAAGAACATGTTTAGAAACTATTTCTCAAGAAGTGTTAAAAATATACATGCACTGTGGTATCTCCCTGCGGAGTGTGAAGTCTCTTGTTGTGGTCGAAGATTCAGTGCCAGATGAAAACCGATTGTTGCATCGTTGGGTACTGCGGTCCATGTATCCTCTACCCTGGGTTTTAGCGTGGGACATTCTAAATTCGGACTGTGCCTGATTTCCGCGCCAAAAAATAACATCTCTAGAAACTACTTACCAAGAAGCGTTCAAAATATACATGCACTGTGGTATCTCCCTGCAGAGTGTGAAGTCTCTTGTTGTGGTCGAAGATTCAGTGCCAGATGAAAACCGATTGTTGCATCGTTGGGTACAGCTATCCATGTATCCTCTACCCTGGTTTTTAGCGTGGGACATTCTGAATTCTGATTGTGTCTGATTTCCTGGCCAAACGATAACATGACTAGAAACTACTTCTCAAGAAGTGTTAAAAATATACATGCACTGTGGTATCTCCATGCGGAGTGACCGGGCGCATTGGCCGAATGGGTAGAGCACAGTCCTCGTGTGCGGGAGTTTGCGAGTTCGGTTCCTGGTTGAGTCAAACCAATGGCTTAAAAATTGATACTTGTCGCTTCCTAGCCTGGTGCTCGGCATTATTAGGATAGGGCAAGGGCTGGTTAGCTCTGTGTCAGGAGGATAATGTGACTGACTGGGATATCGGGTCATGGTGCCGGCGGCCTGATTTCCCAGTGGGGCAGCACTAAAATCACCATGAGTGTGTACTGTCACAAGTCGTTTCCCGTCCTAATATGATCTTAGATGTTGCTAGGACGTAAAACAACAACAAACAAACAAACCCTGCGGAGTGTGAAGTCTTGTTGTGGTCCGAGATTCAGTTCCAAATGAAAACCGATTGTTGCATCGTTAGGTGCTGCGATCCATGTATCCTCAACCCTGGTTTTTAGCGTGGGACATTCTAAATTCTGATCGCATCTGATTTACTTAGCAAAAATAACAAGTCTACACATTACTACATGAGAAATGTTCAAAATATACATGCACTGTGGTATCTCCCTGCAGAGTGTGAAGTCTCTTGTTGTGGTCGAAGATTCAGTGCCAGATGAGAACCGATTGTTGCATCGTTGGGTACTGCGGTTCATGTGTCCTCGACCCTGGTTTTTAGCGTGGGACATTCTGAATTCTGATTGTGTCTGATTTCCTGGCCAAACGATAACATGCCTAGAAACTACTGAAGTGTTAAAAATATACATGCACTGTAGTATCTCCATGCGGAGTGACCGGGCGCAGTGGCCGAATGGGTAGAGCACAGTCCTCGTGTGCGGGAGTTTGCGAGTTCGGTTCCTGGTTGAGTCAAACCAATGACTTAAAAATTGATACTTGTCGCTTCCTAGCCTGGTGCTCGGCATTATTAGGATAGGGCAAGGGCTGGTTAGCTCTGTGTCAGGATAATGTGACTGAGTGGGATATCGGGTCATGGTGCCGGCGGCCTGATTTCCCAGTGGGGCAGCACTAAAATCGCCATGAGTGTGTACTGTCACAAGTCGTTTCCCGTCCTAATATGATCTTAGATGTTGCTAGGACGTAAAACAACAACAAACAAACAAACCCTGCGGAGTGTGAAGTCTCTTGTTGTGGTCCGAGATTCAGTTCCAAATGAAAACCGATTGTTGCATCGTTAGGTGCTGCGATCCATGTGTCCTCTACCCTGGTTTTTAGCGTGGGAGATAAAATGTGAAATGCTATTGCTATTGATGGGGAGAATTGGTGTTTGTTTTTATAGTGTAGGGCATTCTAAATTCTGGTTGTGTCTTTGCCTCAATGTAAGTCTAGTGCATACATGGGTTTACGCTATATGCATTGCGGTCTCTCTTTTGTGGTCCTAAAGATGGAGTGCCAAATGGAAACCAAATGTTGCATCTCTACCCCGTGTTTTGGGACATCCCAAATTGTAACGTTTATTTTCCTTTTGGCTTTGTTTATGTGATTTGAAAATATCACTTTTTTTTAAATTAAAAAAAGTGTTTACATAGTGGTATTTGCAGAGTGCGAGGTTATGTAGTGGTTGATTCAGTGCAAGTCAAAAGTGCATCACTGAACTAACTTTTTCTTCCTGTGGTTTTAATTCTACTGAACTAACTTTTTCTTCCTGTGGTTTTAATTCTATCTTTGGTTTGATTGATATATATGATATGATATATCAATACATCAGTTAGTGGTTTCATATCTGCATAAAAATCCCGAAATACTAAGGAATCTTTTGATTTAATATTCTGATCAAATTTATTTATAATTTGTTTGCGAATCTCGACCTGGTCAATTGGCGTATAAAAGGTTAGTGGGTATAAAATAAAAATGTTCTACAGGATATAAAGTTATGGTTTTTCAAAGAATTATTCAGGATAAAATATACATGCACTGTGGTATCTCCATGCAGAGTGTGAAGTCTCTTGTTGTGGTCGAAGATTCAGTGCCAGATTGTTGCATCGTTGGGTACTGCGATCCATGTATCCCCTACCCTGGTTTTTAGCGTGGGACATTCTAAATTCTAATTGCACCTGATTTACTTAGCAATAATAACTAAATTTAGATTTTCTTGGAAGTTAATTTGCAAATGGTGCCATTGGAAAGCTCTTGTCATTCTGATTACAAATATATATAATAATGGGAAATTGGTCTATTAGTCCCTGAGTTATGGATTTTAAAATATTTTTGCCCTTAATTTTACACACATTTTTCATTCTGCAAATGCCTAAATCCTGATGTTTGAGGCTGCCTGCTGAAGGCAAATTACATTTTAATCATTATTATTTTGACTTATTATTTCTAGTACAAATTCTAATGTAAATTTTTTTCAGACCATACAAATAAATATTTGTTGAGCAATTGACATCAAACATGGCAAATTGTGTGATTTTCACAAACCATCCTTGATCAAATCTTCTCTGGTTATATTTGAGATAGTGACTTGATTTTTTATATCAAAATGATCCGAATGCAAACATCTATAATGTGATTACATTGCCTTTAAACTATATTCACTTGTAAAAAATTTAAAAAAAATTGAAGTCGGTCGTAATGGATACGAAACTAAAGCTAGTGATCTCTCCTTTACTGTGAAAGTAGCTATTTTTAGCTCTGATGCACTCACTCGCAGCAGACAACGTTCAAAGAGGGATAGTTTGCTGAGAGCAAGTTTCCCAATGGCCAGTCAGCATCAGCAACCAGTCTTGTGTTTGGAGTACCTAGTATAAGCTCTTGCGTGATATTTTGAACCATTCCGGCTACTCCCATCAATTTTTAGACGTTCCAAAAGTTCTTTAAATATTTTCCTCTTTTTTTTTGTCATGCCATTCTCTTCTATGGTACATTGTGGTTGACATCAAGTCACCTTTTAACCCCCCCCCATCCAATGAATAGAACAGGTAATATCTGACAAGAACCTTGATTGATGCCTATGTACTGTATTTTAGCACGGAATGGTGGAGATCAAGAGACAGACACGGAAACAGCGGAAGGAGAGGAAGAACCGACAGAAGAAGGTTCGCGGCATAAAGAAGGCAAAGGTTGGAATGGCTGGCAAGAAGGTAAGCACTACAACTGGTCTTCCTGGTCCGATGAAACATATCCATATGCATATCCAGATAGTACTACAAGACATTTAACAATTTTAATTTTAGCCATTAAATGAACCCATGAAAAAAGGTTACTCCAAACTGAAGCAATATCTAAGGATCAACCTAATATTTATCAATTTTTACTTTAATGGGCTGTCAAACTACGACCTATGGTGTTAGAGTATGCCGACGTCTGCACTTTTCGACCAACACGTCGGCATAGCCCGGCATAGGTTGGGCATACGTCGTATAAGCTTTTCATAGGTCGGCGTATGTCGAGCCGCAACAGACAATTGTGCATGTTCAAAATTTTAAGCCTATGCCGGCGTGTGGCTCATACGTTTCTCGTATGCTGGATGTATGCCGGCATAGGTTACGCATAAGTATGGGGTAGGTCGGCATAGGTTAGCCATACGTTGAAACTATCTCTGGTGTATATAGCGTATGCCTAGCTTACGTCTAACATGCCTCTCGCGTGTGCTGGCGTACCCCTAGCGTACGGCGAGTGTATGCCCAGCGTGTTGGCTGTCTGTCACACTGCGACGTATGGCCTTGGCGTATGCCGACATATGCGAATTTTGAGCAACACATTGGCATACGGCATAGGTTACGTATAGGTTGGGCATAGGTCGAGTACGCTCGGCGTATCTCAACCTATTTTTATTTTCAAATTATTTCGACACGTTATGCAGACGACGCCGCCATACGTCGTAGTGTGACAGGGCCTTTAGTTTGAAGTAACCTTTATTTTAACAGGATATCTTGGGATGTATTTGAAGTGAAAGCTTACAAAATTAATGTTGGTGTCTACTTCCAAATGCTGAAAATCATAGCATTCAACAGTGACAGTTCCAATTAATTTAACTACAGCAATAAATGCTCAAATGAGTGCGCCAATATCTAAGTTGGGGATGTAGTTTTTTCAAGAAAAGTTAGCTTTTAACGCACTATGTGGCTTCTAAGTGTCTACGGATGGTAATATCCTTGTAGTTAAAGAGGTTTTAATTGGATGTATTTTCTCCGTCTGCACAAAATTCCAGAAACACTTGAAACATTTAAAGATGGTAACGGGAAAGGCGGGAATTCTCTCAAACTGCAGGGTTCCTTTACTATCCTAGCTTCTTTCCACTATTGAGTCAGTACAGACTATTCTTGGGGAGCGTTCCATTGCCATTGTTGCGTCCATATTTTCGCCCACCTAGCATTTGATTTCTATCTAATTCCCTTTTTCGACTCCACTTGCATGCAGTGGTGTTTTTCTGTTTTGTGACCAGGGGCCGTATTCATGAGCTCGGGGTAGGGCTCTAACCGTAGGGTAGGGTATCCCCCCCCCCCCGGCTAACGGTGGAAAATCCGTATTCATGAGCTTGGGGTAGCCCTACCCTGGGGCTCTAACCGAGGGGTACCCTACCCCAATTTCGACTCAGGGGTAAGACACTATCCCGAGGGGATAGTGAGCATGTGTGGCTCTGAATCTATTCAATGCGATCATATTTGATAGATTTACATACACAATAAGTGAAATTTGGTCAAATTAACCCTAAATACGAAGCAAAATTAACGCTGCTGCCGCAAAGGCGGCGATATTAATATTTTCGAATCGACGAATGTAAAGTACACAAATCGCCGCCGCCGCAGCGACGTCGATATCCATACTGTCGACGTCAAGTAAAAATGGTCACCGCCGAATCGGCGGGAATTTCTTACGCCCAAATCTATTAAATTCTGTCATATTTAACAGAATTACATACGCAATAAGTGAAATTTTTATCAATTTAACCCTAAATTCGAAGCGAAATTCACGCCGCGGCCGCATTGCCATTGGCAGCGTTATTCATATTGTCCAATCGACAAATATAAAGTAAACAATGGCCGCCGCCGAATCAGCGTGAATTTCTTACGCCCTAATCTATTAAATGCAGTCATATTTAAAAGAATTACATACGCAATAAGTGAAATCAATTTAACCCTAAATCCGAATCGAAATTCACGCTGCTGGCGCAAAGGCGGCGATATTAATATTTTCGAATCGCCGAATATAAAGTAAACAAATCGCCGCCACCGCAGCGACTGGAGGGAATTCCCAAATCTATAAATAATCGAACGGGTAGCTATCCGGCCCGGCTGCATCATTGGTGAATACCGATTGACCTAATTAACCGCCGCCGTTAAACCGCGGGATAGCTACCCAACGGATAAGCCTACCCTCCGGATAAGCGTACCCCGAGCTCATGAATACGGGCCCTGTTGTTTATTCTGCTCATGACGGTTAAAGCTCCATAGTCCGATGAAGCATCAAATTTTCAAACCAAAAACATTCACCTTGATTTTATTCTGCATATCTAACTTAGATATTGGTGCACTTATTAAACATTTGTTGCCACATAGAAGGGCATACTGAGTCAATTTAACAGAACCTGTTACTGCATAAGCCTATGGTGAGAGTTTTGGCATGCTTGCCAAAATCAATATAGGATGTTTGCACTTCAAATATCTCAAAAGTTAGCCATTCAAAATGAAAGTTACTTCAAACTAAAATAAGGTAGGTTATAACAACCAATTAAATATATTTATTTCAGAAAAATGGCAGAATTTGAAAACCATCAGACTAAGCATACATTAAGTGCATGTACTTGTTTTCACTGCTGTGAAATAGTGGTCATAGTCCATGCGGATTGATTTGGTTTAATTTCTGTAAACTTGTTTGTGGTGTAAAATCGGGAAGTTTTCTTCTTTTTTCCCCATTTATATTGTTGTACATAGTTTAACATTAAATTTTGTAATACCTTGTACCCATAAAATTAGTGTTTTAATATAGATATACTAACTTAATCCTGGTTTGTTTGTTTCTCTTTGCAGTAAGCTTCATCAGAACGCTAATATTAGGTGGAGCAGCGCATCATGTACAGATTTCAATAAAGCCAGCAAAAAAAGAAAAAAAATTGTTTCGTTTGTACGTCCGGTTAATAATGAGGTGTATAGATTTCTAAATAATTTATTGACGGACGTCCCCACTGCCAACTTATTGACGGGGCTGTCGAATCGGTGAGCGCACTGGCTGGCTTCCTGTGTGGGAGGTGGTGGGTTTGAAGCCTATACACGCCATGGAAATGATTCGTCACTACTTCGTTGGCTCGACATTAGCTCGGGTCATGGTGCTGGTGGCCCTGTTAGCCTAATGGCTGGCGCACACCTCCCGTTTACGATTCGCGCACTAAAACTCCCGACCCGACCCGACCCGACCCGACCCGCTTAAAACTGAAAACGGGCCGATTCATTTTTCGAATCGCGAATCGCAATCGTAAACGGCCGCTTTTAGCACTAAAAACTGAGTTTTATGCGCGAATCGCAATCGCTAGGTGTGCGCGGGGGGGGCGCACACCTAGCGATTTTTGTGCGCGAAACGGGCAGTTTTACATCATAAACGGTAGGTGGGTGCGCACAAACGGTAGGTGTGCGCCAGCCATAAGTAGCCAACCCTAATATGACGCAGAGCTGCCAACCATTACGATTTCTGCGGAATCAAGATTCTCTGCCCTTCGTTACACATTTACGCCTGTGTACTGAAACAGTGCGGAAATTCAGTTTTCCACACTGTAAAACAGCAACAAAAAAACAATAGTTAGGCATCATTCTGGCTGAATATCACAGTTAATTATAGTATAATTATATACTATGTGTGTATCATGGTGTTAAAACTGTTTTTAACACAGGTAGGGACCAGTGTACTGGTCACCTCCCACACTGTCCTATAAACCTTTCTCACCTGTGGCTTTCTTCGCCAACAAATTGAAGAAAATACTATATGAGTCGGGGGTACACCTTATTGAATACCTAATTAAGGAATCTTAAAGAAAACAGAATAAATCCTGTCAATGTAAATGGCTCCTGCCAAACATCTCTGTTTGGCAACGGGCGGCTTTATCAACAATGGCTGCATTGTTCTAGCGATCTTACATAATTTAATTGTAATTAGGCTGTAAAGCTAATAACTCATGGAAGAGTTTTGTATGTGAATACTAACATGAACTGAACCAACATATCCAGTTAATAAGATCTTAATCTAATCTTAAACTGCCTTCCTTTGTGAGTTGATTTTGCTAATGGGGAGCTTTCATGAGCCAGTTCTCTCGCTATACACTTCATGGCCGCACCCGTTCCTGGTCCAAGTCGACCATCATGGTTGGTGGTGTAAGTGTGTCAGGGATGAAAGATCTCCGCGATTCCGGGATTTTTCAATCCTGCAGCACCATCAGCGAATACTACTAATAAATGCTCCATGCGCCGCAGCACTACCAGCATACACTACTAATACATGCTTCAAATGGCACAGCACTATCAGCGTATACCAATATATATGAAACCCAATTTCCAGGAATTTTCCGCGATTCCCTGACAATGCTAAACCTTGGGAGAATATCAGCATTTCCGCTATTTTTCCCAGAGACCACATTCATCCTTGGTGTGTGGTGGGCGTTTAGGGATGTGGTGCAGGTGGGTGGGATGTGTTGTAGGGGTTTAGGGATGCTAGAGATTATGAGGTGCTGCTCTGCAAACCACCGTCAACCCCCACCACACACCAAAATCCTCACTTGAAACTAGAAGGAACTGCTTCTATCCAACCAAAGTATTACAGAGACTGGCATGGTGCGCCATCTGACGAGAGACGAGAGCCCCCCCCCCCCCCCCCCCCATTGCTGGACCCGGATAACTACAAAGGTACTTAAAGCTGCATAGTCCGATGAAGCATTACATTTTCAAAATCAAAACAATTATCTAGATTTGAATCTACATATCTAACTTAGATACTGATACACATAGAAGGGTAAGCTGAGTCAATTTAATAGAACCTGCAGAAGCCGGTGGTATCACAATTTTGGCGTGCTTGCCAAAATTATTTTCACATGTTTGAATTTCAAATATCTCAAACGGTAGCCATTTCAATTAAAAGTTACTTCAAACTAAATTAAGGTAGATTATAATGATGAATTTAATATACTTATGTCAAACTCAAGACCATCGGACTATGCAATTTTAATGCTAGGTTATAAGGAAACCTGATTTTGTGTATTAAATTTCCCAGCAACAAGTAGAATGCCGGTTTGGGTCATAAACATTTCTATTCATACCACAACAAATGAACAAGTTTCTCTTCATTAGACTCATTAAATGGCAACCAAGGTGAACTAGTGTTGACAACTATTCCATCTTTTTATTGGTAACTATTGTGCCCGTAAGTAATGCGTAGGCACATATACCCACCCCTCTCACTGCATCGTTTCTCTTTATTTGTGGAAATTCTGAAACCATTTAATAGACTACTTTTCACTACCTGTCAAACTCAAACCCTCAGTTTGATTCAAAGTTGTTTTGAATTGACCATAAAGATTGTAGCACCACAATGTTATTTATTCAGTCATGTCATTTCTCCGGTTTTAAAGTTGCATGTTCCGATGAAACATATTTTTTTCAAAACCAAAACAATTACTTATATTTGATTCTATATATCCAACTAGCTTTGGTACAGCATATAGAGAATAATCAGTGAATTTATTACCCCATCCCTTTGGACACCTACTTTGAGACAGCCATTAGATAGAGAGGGCACTGACCAATTATGTCAATCCCGTGACCTCATTAGTCTGGCCCTCATTCCAGTACTGTATATGGCTTTAAGGGCGCATTCCTTACACGCGGCATGCGAATGCGACAAAAAATCGAAACGCCTTGAAGTCAATGGACTACATAACTTACATGCGGTATGCGAATGCGTCAACTCAATCGGTCCCTGTAGTGATCGGTGCGGCATGCGGTGTAATATATGTAATACCAGATGTCGCGTGTGGGCGATAGAGTGGGTAGCCCGAGTGAGGGTTACGTGAAGCGCGGAGAGAGGAACTAATAATAAACCACTTGTGTCCTGGTTGTCGTGGCATTCACTTGTCTCTACATGGTGTCAGATATAGAAGAACGAACAAAATGGCGCTCACATGCTTAAAGCCACCGGGTCCTCTAAGTTTAGAGGGCAACATGGCGTTGAACTGTCGTGAATGGTTACATTCATATGACATTTACGCCATAGCTTCAGGTGCGTCAAACAAAGCAGAAAAGGTGCAATGCTGCATTTTCATGCATGTAGCAGGTAAGGAGGCTCAAAAAGTGCATTTGAACTTTAAATTGGACGACAGTGAACAAGACAGGATTGCGCCGTTGATTGAGGCGTTCGGAAAATACTGCACAGGCCACACCAATGTGACAGTAATAAGATATAAATTCAACTCCTACAACCAGACAACAGAAAGTATGGACACTTACATGCGGCAATTACAGCATCGTATACACTTATGTGACTATGGCAGTTTGGAGGATTCCATGTGCGACAGGTTGGTGTGTGGAGTGAAGGACTATAAACTACGAGAAAGACTCTTACAGACACCGAACCTGACGTTAGACCAGTGTCGAGATATGTGTAGACTAAATGAGAATAGTCAAGACCAGTTAACAGAAGCAATGACTGGCATTGCTGAGTGTGTCGATTTCATCAGAAAAACGCCCAACTACGAGTGCAAGTCAGTCCCGATACGCGTCAGTGACGCCACGTGGTCGGACAGAGCGGCCACCGACATTCAACCAGCCAAAGGTACAGTGCAACAAGTGCGGGTACTATCATGCGATAGACCAGTGTCCTGCTCGAGACAAGCCATGTCTCTATTGCAAAAAGTTAGGACATTTTCAGAAAGTTTGCAGAGCAGAAGGTTAAATTCAAAATTACCTACGATTGACAGACAATTAAAACCTGAAGTACAAAAGTCTAAAGTCGATGACTTCAAGAAAATTCAAGAGAGACAACAAAATTACTACAACAAACACGCAGCAAAACCACACAAACAATTAAGCGTACATGATAAAATTTGGTATAGAACACATGAGGGTAAATGGTCAACCGGACGAATAACCAAAGCAAACTACCCAAACACACGTGACTATGAAATACAAACCAGTAACGGGAAAATACTAAGAAGAAATCGAATTCATTTGTTCAAAATTCCGAACATCCAACTTGATAAAGAAATGATACAGGACAAACATGCAACAGACCAATTAGTAAGTAATAACCGACCCAAAGTAAATGGTTATGTAACCAGGGTCGGACGAACATGCCAGAAACCAGATCGATTAGGCGTGGCTGAAGTCAGATGATATTAACAGGAGTAATTAATGTAGCCGGCGACAACTGAGTGTTAGCTGAATAACAATCCAATGCCGTGCAGTGCAGCTTGACCTGCCAAGGGGGCGACTACCATGATAGTATCAACTAACACAAAAATAGTCTGCCACGGCACGGAAAAACAATTGACACCGGCAAAGCAGATTTGCCAACCACGTGTACAAAGAAATTGTATGATTGAAAGTATTTGTTTTGACTAACATAGAAATAAGTATTTCAGACATTGAAACCAAGTATTCGATGCGCTAAACGAGTAATATAAAAATAATAATGTTAACCATTTGTAATAATTCGCAACAAACCAAGACGTTAGCAAGTCAGACCAAAATACACACAGACAATCCATGTATGGTCTTTACGATAATCATTTTGTTATTTGGCGTTTGTTTGTTCTCCTGCATTTGTTTTCTTTATATGTCTATTATTCATAGTTTTTTTTTCTTCATGTTAGTCGTAAGAACTTTTTACCATGTTAATTACTGATGTAACTCGGCATAGATAACAAACTTGACGACAGACCGAAGATGTCGCACAATATTCTGTTACCATTATGTTAGTACAATAAGAATGTTATTTCATTGATTAATTGACACACGGTTTCTCGGTTTCTCTTCTTTTTTTTTTAAAGGGAGATGTAATATATGTAATATCAGATGTCGCGTGTGGGCGATAGAGTGGGTAGCCCGAGTGAGGGTCACGTGAAGCGCGGAGAGAGGAACTAATAATAAACCACTTGTGTCCTGGTTGTTGTGGCGTTCACTTGTCTCTACATGCGGTGTGCAAATAGAAACGTCAGTCACACTTGTCCATTAGTTTTAGACGAGGAGAGGTGACTGAGCATTACGGAACGGTCACACAGAAGGGTGCAGAGGGGAAACATGGTAGTGGTGGTGGTGGGGTTCAGTCAGTCGCACTTGTCCATTAATTTTAGACGAGGAGAGGCGACTGAGCATTACGGAACGGTCACACACAAGGGTGCAGAGGGGAAACATATGGTAGTGGTGGTGGTGAGGTTCGGGTTGGTAAAAATGCTACCATAGCCACAAAAATATGAATACTTATCTATAATTTGGTATACTTGTTTATTTTTATTTTTAAAATATTGCCGTGTGTAAGGAATCATGCCATTCGCATGCTGCATACCGCATACCACGTGTAAGGAATCCGACCTTTATTCAGGTTCCAGGACATAAGGTCATTCCTCATCGTGAGATGTGAATCTGGACCACAACAACTGGACTCTTGGCAAGTTGCCGAAATTATTTTAGGTTCTTTCAGCTCAAATTGCTTCAAAATTAGGCGTTTTTTAAATCAGTGACTCCAGAATAATGCATATTAGGTTATAATGTTCAACCTGATACATCTAAAAAAAATGAGGGGAAAATTTTAAAGCCATCGGACTATGCAACTTTAAACCAGAATTTCGTGTTTTTTTCTGACCGCCGAAACCGCAATACTGTGTTTTTTTTCTGGCAGCCAAAATGCCTCTGAAATACACTGTTTGCATCCCTCTCACGACTCGGTAGGATGCTGTCCCCATGTCAAGTCTTTTTTTCCATGCACCCAATCACATGCCTGTTTATTATGTATATATATAAAGGTGGGGGCTGAGCTTCCCGCTATTTCTTTGTACACACTCATGGTTATTACACATTAGTACTAACTACACTTAATTATGGTTAGTGCTGCCCACTTCATATTGCTATGGGCACTGCTGCTAAGCCTTTTAAACCAATCAGAATAGATACAAGAACAATTGACCAACTTTCAGATAGACGGGAGCATCCTGTAAACTGACTAGACTTGTGTAGAGCACCAGTTTTGTTTTAATTTAATTTGGATTTTACATCTGGCCAAATAAGTAATATTTACTGCCTGTCTATGGTTCCAAACCCAAACTGAATCAAATGAATGATTTACTTGTCGCTACTTAGTTTGGCATTAATGGGTTGCTTAGTATCGCTCTAATACAAATGTCAATGCAAATTGGGTCATAGTGCCAGCGGTCTGGTCTTACAATGCGGATTCATACTATAGCGCAGTTACCAGTCTACTCATCCTGATGTTGCTAAGACGTAAAACCCTGACAATAGAGGGGATGTAATAACGTCATGAGGCAACTTTCGGTGGCCATATTGGATGACATACAGAAGGCTTGCAACTGCCTACACTGGTTATTTACTGATTTGTTGGTTTATTTGTCACTGTTTTGAGCAGTTTGGCCTCAGAAGTTGTTGCTAAAGTGCTGCAAGTAAACACTGGATGTCAACTGCCCAGAACCTCCCAGAACACAGGAAACTCTGTTTTACTGCATCTGCATGCATGCACAACATGGCTAGGGAGGGTGCTCGTAATGCAAGATGGCAGCCTGCTGACCACTGATTGCTAAGTAATGACGTCACATGCACTCCCTCTATAAACAATAACGAACCTACCCGCAATGTAGTCGGCTGATTAACAGTTTGCTCAATAGGTGACCTACATACGTGACATTTTGATTCCTATAGTATAGATCATGCATTGATTGGTCAATAACCGGCCTCCCAAATATGCCATCACAAACCATATATACTCACCCTGAAGTATTCAAGCTGGGATTATGGCTAACATAAATCTGATTTAAAGGCTGTCTTTCTCGTATCTGATTGGCTGATTTGATGTGATAACATGTCCACGCATGGCGGATACAGTGCACCTGAATTGCTACAATCCTAGTGTTATTGACGTGTTATTTTTTTTTATAGGAAGTGCAGTTTCATAATAGCTTTATTTTTGTATTATATTTGCTAATAAATTGACAGCAAATGGTTACTTTTTATAGCAAAAAATACAGTACACAAAAATCGTTTAATCAAGGTTCCTATACGCCACTGACCGTCTCAAATGTTCTCAATTAATTTAAGATTGTTGGTTCGAGTACCCTTGGATGTTCTTAGAAGCCAACTTTTTGTATGAACCCATATTTGAGATGAGTTTGTTTTTCACAAATTATTGCCAGTTATTTTTGTGGAATTGTTTCACCAACATTACATACTTTTTGAGGAGATTTTATGCAATTTTAGTATCAAGATTTTGCATGTCTATGAACTTGAATCTGGTGGCCAACTTTTTATATGAACCCTGCTTGTAATGTAGCAGTCACACTACGACGACAAGGGAGGGACGACAGCCTGGCGGCTGGAATTTTGTGAAATCCCGACGACCTATGCAAATTCGGGCTAAGTTGGACGACAATCGGACGACATCGGGACAACAGACGGGACGACAGAGGGACGACAGTGTCTGTGTGTCTGTGTCTCTGTGTGTGTGACTCTGTGTCTCTGTGTGTGTCTCTATGTGTGTGTCTGTGTCTGTGTGTGTGTCTGTGTCTCTGTGTGTGTCTGTGTCTCTATGTGTGTGTGTCTCTGTGTGTGTATGTGTCTCTGTGTGTGTGTCTGTGTCTCTGTGTGTGTGTCTGTGTATGTGTCTCTGTGTGTGTGTCTGTGTCTCTGTGTGTGCCTTACTCTGACTCTCAGTCTGACTCTGACTCTGACTCTCAGTCTGACTCTGACTCTCAGTCTGACTCTGACTCTCAGTCTGACTCTCAGTCTCACTCTCACTCTAAGTCTCACTCTCACTCTCAGTCTGACTCTGACTCAGACTCTGACTCTCAGAGACACAGAGACACACAGAAACACAGAGACACACACAGAGACACACACAGAGACACAGACACAGAAACACAGAGACACACACACAGACACAGACACACAGACACACACAGAGACAGAGTCACACACAGATACACACACAGAGACACACACACAGAAACAGAGACACACACACACAGAGACACACACACATAGAGACACACACAGACACAGAGTCAGACTGTGTGTGTCTCTGTGTGTGTCTCTGTGTTTCTGTGTGTCAGACTCAGAGTCAGACTGAGAGGGAGAGTCAGACTCAGAGTGAGAGTGAGAGTCAGACTCAGAGTCAGAGTCAGACTCAGAGTGCGAGTCAGACTGAGAGTGAGAGTGCGAGTCAGACTGAGAGTCAGAGTCAGAGTCAGACTGAGAGTGAGAGTGAGGCACACACAGAGACACAGACACACACACAGAGACACAGAGACACACACACACACAGACACAGACACACACAGAGACAGAGACACACACATAGACACAGACACACACATAGACACAGACACAGGGACACACAGAGACACATACATGGTGAGGCACACACAGAGACACAGACACACACACATAGACACACATATACACACACATAGACACACACATAGACACAGACACAGGGACACACATAGACACATACATGGTGAGGCACATACATAGACACATACACACACACAGACACACACACAGACACACATAGACACACACATACACACACATATACACACACAGACACACACATAGACACAGACACACACATAGACACAGACACACACAGGGACACAGACACACATAGACACAGACACACACATAGACACAGACACAGAGACACATACATGGAGAGAGAAGCAACTACAGCTTAACGACAAGACGACAGTGCCGTGACAGTGCCGCGGCAGTGCGACAGTGCCGCGACAGTGCCGCAACCTCGGCTGTCGTCGGCTGTCGTAGAAGTTTTTCAACATGTCCAAAATCCCCACGACAACCCGGCGACAGTGGAGAAAGAGTAGAGAAACTGGAGGTGTCGCGCAGGTGTCGCGGCGACACCTGCGCGACACCGGAAGTCGCTGTTGCAGAGCTGTCGTCGCCGCTTGTCGTCGTAGTGTGACTGCTACATAATGCAACTGCCAGTCAACCAATCAGAATACGATACAACTGTCAGCCAACCAATCAGCTGACACCAAACATAGGTTTTGTTGATGTGCCACTGTTTGTGTCTTTCCCGCTACAATATCAGTCATAATACTACACACATCCCCCTCCCTTCCCCCAGAGGGGTTGTAATGACGTCACGAGACAACTTCCGGTGGCTATATCGGATTACATGTGAAATGCTTGGAAGTGCTTACATTGTGTATATTTACCGATTTGTTGGTTTATTTGTCACCGTTTTGAGCAGTTTGGTCTCAAAAGTTGGTGGAAAAGGGTTTTTTGATGGAGGGAAAGTATTTTTCAAATCATGTAGCCTCACATTGTTGCTAAAGTGCAGTATTTTGCTACTTTGGATGCTGTGTCAAAGAATTAGAAAGGTTCAGGCAGTACCCGCTAGGTGGTGCCACATACTTCGGCGGCCCTGACTATAGGTAGGCCGAGTGGTGGCTGTAGTGTTCTTGGTATTTTTTTAAAATTTTTTTTTTTTATTGAGGCTGTATTTATACTGTCCATAGCATATAAGCCTGGGTATTCAGGCTTGTTTTCAATGCTGGCCAGCTGTAGTGTTGGTGTTGTCTTATCACACAGTAGCTGCTGATAAGGTATTTGATTGCCTGTATTTCAGTAGCAGATAGATAGTTGGTTGGTCTGGTTAGTACTATAGTAGTCTATGTTAATTTTTTTGGATTTTCTTGGCATATATGTGCTTTATTTTTTCTACTCTTATTTCTAGACTAGCCTACTCCTATTTACATATCATAGGCTTGTACGCAGCTGTGAGATGTGTTATCTGGGTGCTTTTGGTATGGTTACCTTCCATTGGGCGTCTCGCTGGTGGGCCGTGACATGTATCACCTGCCCCTTTGCGGTGCAGCTTAGTTGGGGGTTCCTAGCCTTATTTTGCACAGATATTTTTTGTATGTTTTTAGGTCAGGAATTTGTCGTTCCTTTACTGTTTGGGCATTCCACACCTTGGCAGCCATTTCTAGCGTGCTTCTCTCGTGAGCTTTTATTTGGCTTCTGGTCTGCTTTAGTAGTGGCACATTATTTGCTCTAGTTGCCCTTTGTGGTTTTGTTAGGAGTTTATTGTCTTGACTATAGCTGTATGCTAATGTTTTCAGATGAATTATTCTCCTATTTTCTAGCAATTTTACTTTGGTTCTTTTGTGTATGTCATAGGTGGGGTGCAGCTTGTCTACTCTGAGGCAGATTTTCAGGGCTCTGTTCTGTAGTGTTTGCAGTTTTTTTAGAAGTTCTTTCTTTGCACCCATGTAGTTTACATCTCCATAGTCAAAATAGGGTAGCACCATGCCCTTGAAGATTTTTATTGACATTTCTTGTGTCATGTAGTCTCTTAGCTTTGCAAATAGCCACAGTTTGTGGTTTACCTTTTGGACAATTTTGTTTATACATAGGTTGTAGTTTAGTTGGCTGTCCAACTCAAGGCCTAGGTATTTGTAATGGTCTACATTTTCTAGTGTTTGGCTTCCTAGCTTAGAGTGTAGTTTTCTTTCTGGCATTTGTTTATGCGAGAAGAGAACTGTTTTTGACTTGCTTGTGTTGATGGTTATTTTGTTGGACTCACACCACTCATCCAGTTTTAGTAGGAGCTTGTTTAGTTTAGTTATTACCTCCTCTTCTGTGGTGCCGTTTGCATATATGACTGTGTCATCTGCATATAGTTGGAGGCATTCAGTTTGTAACCATTTTTCAAGATCGTTTATGTAGATTATAAAGAGCAGTGGCCCTAGCACTGACCCTTGGGGTACACCACATGTGACAGGTTGGTTGTCTGATAGTGTATTGTTTATTTTTGTTCTCTGTTGCCTGTCTTTCAGGTAGCATTTTATCGTATGACACAGGTGGCACCATAGGTGGTATTAAGTGTAATCCAAGATGGCTAACCGATGAGTGATGACGTCACGTGCACTCCCTCTATATCGGGGCCGCGTTCAGGGTGCGTCTCGGAGACGCCTCGAGGATGGTACTGATGTCACGCTAGTCTGAACTGCACAAGCAGTTTGTCGCCTCGAAAATGGCCGCCCCCTTACGCGGCGGCCATTTGCAATGGAAATGCTGCGCTGTGATAGGCTGAAACTACTGGAGACGGCGGCCATTTTCGAGGTGCTTTTTGTCTCCTATCTGAAAAGGGAGGCGTCGCCGAGACGTCGCCGCGACGCACCCTGAACGCAAATAGGCCAAAAAGCATCGCCGAGACGGACTCTGAACGCGGCCCAGTTCTTCATTGAATGCACTATGACAACCGGCCGACGTGATGCTGTATCCATGGTAACATCTCCGACACATTGGTGTAGACGCCTGGGGAGCTGGGAGACGCGCAGCCGAACCCCCACGAAGTGATTCCCAACACCGAGTAGATCCCTGCACAAAAGCAAATTGGGTCCTCAGAAACTGTGTTGGCCTACCACTTTTGTGACATGGAAACCCAAATTGAAAACATTCCAAATAATAGCAGAATCAATTCCAGATAATAGCAGAATTCATATTCATATGAAGGATTATATGTTTTGCATATATCAGAGTTTAATCTTATGCAAATTGAGAAAAGCATTAGAATTAACCACGTAACATCCATCCATAGCATCATGTTAACACACACACATAATGCCATTTTAACACAACACATTCAAATAATATTTTATTGGTTACAGTTAAGCAATAAAGATTGTCTTAAAGGGACCAGATATAGGTCGCTGAGACACTACCTGTACTCCGACAAATGCTTTCCAAGCATACGGTTGCCAGTTTTCAGTTTATGCAACTACATATGTGGGAGGAGAGTGCTGACATTGGTTGCTTCTGTAGTGTTTTATTTAGTCCAGCAGCACTGACACTTTTAGACAACCATATAGAGAGAAAATGTCACAAATTGCAATCTAAAAGTTGAAATGTTTATTTATCATAACCAGCTACTTTTTGTGTGAATAATTGATTAAATCATGCAGATTAATAGACTTTAAAGGTTGAATTGAGAGCTTTCTGTGGCTGCCATCTTGGTGGTTGCCATGGCTTCCCCTGTGTGTAGGGAAGCCATTTAGGTCATGTGATGAGGGAATGCCACCTATGATGTCATTCATGCATCATAGACCTCAACTCTCCTGCCACATGTTCAGTGGCATGAACTGAACAAACTAAGCAAAGCCATGTTTGGAGAGATTTTGATGCTGGATTCATTTGTATTTGGGTGAGGTATAGCCAGCGACTTTAAAGGATAAAAGTAGAAAAACGTTTTGGTAGATGTATGGTATCAATAAGCAAATTTTCACATCATCACAATATTTTGGATACATTTTGTTGGATAGATTAAATATGTAAAGTCAACAGTAACTCTTTAACTTACTACCCCCCCCAAAAAAGGCAAAATTAACAATGTAATGTGGAAACCAAAAATGTGGTACACAGTTTCAGAGAATGAACCAAACATAAACACATGGCCGACACAAAACCAAAAACGCATGTTTCTCAGGAACATTTTGTTTGTGTGGAGGTACCCATTTCTTTTTAAATAATTCCTTTTACAATTTTTTTTCGCATTTGGTTCAAGAAATTGTAGAAGCTTAAAAGAATTAATCTAATCCATTTGTTTATATAAATTCAGATATTTTGTTGGTAGTCCTACTGATGTGATTGTAAGGCCTCACCCTGCAGCCTCGTTCTGGTGGTACCAGCCCCAGAACGAGGCTGCAATAAGCATAAAACCAACGAGAGCTCACCATTAAGGTGGCAGACGAGCGGCCCGCCATAGTCTCCCTGACAGATGTCGATGTTGCCCTCCATGTAGCCTGCACAGAACATCCGGGGAGAGACCGCCCCCTTGTACAGCGCCGAGCAGCGAGCCGAGCCGAGCAGCGGAACGGTGGCCACCTTCTGTCGGCCTGGAGTCGCTGTCATAACCGAAAGAAAAAAAGAATAGTAAGTAGGTGTTTACTATTTATTTGAGAAGGCAATAGACAGGGTGGCCAAATGAGTTGGATGCCCACCTCCTGTTTTGGTAGGACGTGGGATTCGAACCCATAGGTTCAGACCCTGGTTGAGTCAAACAAATGACATAAAAATTGATTCTTGTGTTCAGCATTACGAAGAGTAAGACAGGGCAATCTAATATATTTATCTCAGAAAAATGACAGAAACTCAAAACCCTCGGACTAAGCAACTTTAAAGATTTTCACGGTTGTGACCTACCATTTCCGGTGGAACCCCAGCCCGAAATGAAGCAGCGTCGGCCTGGGTCGTAGCCGGCGCCCCCTGGTGGCGGCAGGCAGGCCGCCTGTACGTGGGATGTGAACCTGATGGGTCCCCGTACGCGGATCAGGGCCACATCATAATCGTGGGTTGTTCCTGTGGCGAAAAGCTTACGGTGTTTGCACGATTACACCACCAAAGGTCATGGGGATAACAAGGTCATATCATAACAACTCACGATGTTCAGATAAATACATCATCAAAGGTCATGGAGCTTACAAGGACACATCATTTAAACTCATGGAGCTTACAGGGAAACATCATTTAAACTCATGGAGCTTACAGGGAAACATCATTTAAACTCATGGAGCTTACAAGGAAACATCATTTAAACTCATGGAGCTTACAAGGAAACATCATTTAAACTCATGGAGCTTACAAGGAAACATCATTTAAACTCATGTAGTATAAATGTCAATGATTTTCACAATTCTAACAATATTAGGATACGGTTTGACATCACGTCCCTGTTCCTTAATCCTAACATAAACACACTGCTAAAATGTGACCAATATTATAATAACTTGAGAAGCAATCCGACCATGGCTTTTACCCCGCCGGTCTCCCCTTCCTCAGCCTTGTTTGGATTGTGAAGGAGGTTAAGACGCGATGGCCGAATGAGTTGAGTGTCTGTCTCCCATTCTGGTAGATCGTGGGTTCGAATCCTGGTCAAACCAATGACTTAAAAATTTACACTCGTCACTTCCTAGCCTGGCCCTCAGCATTACTAGAATAGGGCAAGGAGCAGTGGAATGAGGAAGACCAATCATCCATGATAAAAATGTTCCCTGCTTAAAGCTGCATAGTCTGATGAAAACATCAAATTTTCAAAACCAAAACAATTATCTAGATTTGATTCTACATATCTAACTTAGACACTGGTGCACTTATTAAACATTTGTCACCACATAGAAGGGATTACTGAGACAATTTACTAGAACCTGTTACTATAGAACAGTATGGAGTTTTAGCGTGCTTGCCAAAATTAATTTGGCATGTTTGCACCTCAAATATCTCAAAAGTTTGCCATTTAAAATAAAAGTTACTTCAAACTAGGTTAAGGTAAATTATAACAATCGAGCTAATATATTTATTTGAGAAAATGACAGAAACTCAAAACCATCGGACTATGCAACTTTAATCAACTAATGTACAAAAGAAACACCCCAAAAAACATTGCTATTTATGGACCGTCACTTACGTGAGTAGTTCTCATGCGTGATGATCTCGATGACCTCATGTTCCTGTTCGAAGTCATCGGGCTGTGAGTTGTCCCAGTCTCCTACTCTCACCCGAAACATCTCCTTTGGCTGGTTCCTAGTCAAGCACCATCGGAACAAACATCCAGCTAAGCAGTATTTTAAAGTAACATCTTACAGATTATCTTACAACATGGTTATCGGTAGATAAAAGATTCACCTGGTACTTGTAGTACATGGGTGAAGACCAGCCTTATATAAATACGGGCGAAAATAGCGTTAGTATGGAACAAGAGGTAGATTGCCTGGCACCAGTGTCAAATGGTTACTTATATCAGAACAGAGTTGGTGAAATGGGAGAGAATGCAAAAAGACAAGATGGCGGCCAGAGAACACCATCGATTTCACTTTTAAATCGTATTAAAGTATATGTTTTATTATATTTTCCAACTCAAAAGTAGCGGGTAAACATGAAGACATATACAAAGAATAAATGTTGGTTCTTAGATTGTGAAATTAGGCTCTCATAAAGACTCAGTTCATGAGCCCGATTTTTCGAGCGTTTTTATATAAGGCTGGTTTTCACCCCAGTACTGGAAGTACGGGGTGAATCTTTGATCTAGGTGATCGTTATCAGGCCCATTATTTTGCAAGAAGAATAGATAGAATGCTTCAAGGGTATTAACTAGTATCTTTTGAATTGGAAATCTTGAACCAACAAGTAAAACCATGTAAATGCAAAATGATTTAATGTGCCTCATACTCATTACTTATTGCCTTGTCTACACTTTAATTTCAGAAGTTACTTCACATTTCAATTTACTATATAAACCTGACAAAGAATACCCAAAAAATCAACAAAAGAAAAAAGGGGGAAAAAGGATGCAGACCTGCCACATTTTTTGGATGACAATCTGTATTTTTCAGCTAAAATCCTCTATGAATCTGTATCACATAAGTCATATACATGTATAGGCCCTATGTCCCGCATACAAAAAAAAACAACCCCACATGAAAACAATTACATAATTTTATTATGCCAACATTATATACAACAAACTACATTAGGGTCTACACATTTTTATTTCCATAAATTTAACTAAAATTCCGTATCAAAAAGGAGTACGGCCGCATCACTAAAAAATAGGTTTGATGATGTTGTAGAGAGTGGGGGCATTCGACTGGGCCCTTTCTATCCGCAAGATTTACAGATGGAACGGATGGAGCCACATACACACATCCGAATCATCGGTATATGAACCCACTTCCGGTCCCAGTCGAATAGGAATTTGTTCGGAAATATTTTGATATTCGGATAGAGAGGCCCAGTCGAATGCCCCCAGTGACTAACCAAATTGGGTGCAGATTTACTCACATATAGCAGTGTGCCGAACTGAGCACCCAGTACTCGTTGATTACCGTCCCTCCACACCAGGTGGCGTAGCCGCCGAGCCAGCCGCGCCGCAAGGTGGCAGCCTGCCAGGGGTAAGCCCCGTAGGTGGCGCCGTAGCCACCGAGCACCCGCCGGGTCTCCTGCACCACGGGCCGATACCCGCACCGCGGCACAGCGCCTGTAGGGGGCAGGACAAGCAGCAGCAGCGCATTAAAGTTGCATGGTCCGATGAAACATATTTTTGTAAAAACCAAAACACTTACCTACATTTGATTCTATATATCCAACTTAGACGTCCAATAGCCAATGATATAAATCAATGTGCTCTAGAGGCGTCGTTAAATAAAACAAACTTTGGTACATTAACTAAGGCTTTGGGACAGCATATAGAGAATAATCAGTGAATTTATTACCCCATCCCCTTGTACACCTACTTTGAGGCAGCCATTAGACAGGGAGGCCACTAACAAATTAGGTCAATCTTGTGACCTTATTAGTCTCGCCATCATTCCCAGTACCATATATATATGGCTTTAGTCTGAGTTTGAATCACCCACAGCTGGGTCAATTGCTTACTCACTCCCCCCCCCCCCCACACACACACTGACACACTACCTTCGAGCATCCCCCTCCACACTTACTAGTAATAGTGTTAGGATGTAAAACCCCAACAAACAAGACAAACCTGGCTGCGTTCTGTTGCTGGTCGCGTCGCGGGTCCTGTAGTCGGTGATCCCGGAAGCGGCGGCCGTCAGGTTCCGCTTCCGGTTGCAGACGACGCCGGCGTCCTCCTTATGGTTGCAGTTGTGGCTCCCCCACGCAGCGTGCTCACAGTCCGACAGGTGGCGCTCCGTCCCCGTGCACGTGACGTCATCGAGCCACACTGCGCCGGTTCCCTGCCCGTACCGCGCCGAGCCATAAGCCACGGCCGGGCCCCTGTGTGACACAGACAAACCCTGGCAGTCATGTGACATGTTCTACTCAATGATGGTACATAATCAATTTAATGTCACAGCTGGGCCGCTCTGTGGTGCAGACAAAACCTGACAGTCATGTGACATGTTCTACTCAATTATCGTACATAATCACTTTAATGTCAGAGCCGGGCCGCTGTGTCACACAGACAAACCCAGACAGACATGCGACAGAGGTTCTACCCGATAGACGAGATCACTGTTCCAACTGCGCATGCACTGAAAATGGCATTGGCAGCAAAGCAAATGTGTACAGCCATTGAGTTTGCCGATACGTGTAGGGCAAAACTTCAATTTTATTCAAAATTAATTGCAATACATAACAATTTGGCATAAAGATGCACTATAATGATGTGATATTAAAATCCCAAATGTGCAACAGACACTTGTTTCAGAGAAATATATAACCAATATCTGACTAACCCTACTCATTTTCTATTTCTACATATGTCATTAACCATAGGACATAAATAAAAACATGATTAAAATAAGTAAAACTGACTGGCTATGGCTCTAACACTAGTTGGAGTGCCCAGATTTGTCTAAATCTAAATGCACATGGCATAAAATGTGCTGATTATATTGATGTAAATGCAATGCTGGATAAAAGATTAATATCTTAATTTATTATATATATTAGTTGTTATTCTATGTTTCAAACAAGAGCTGCGATGAACTGAAACTAGCACATTTCATAGCTGCACCCAGTGTATTAACATGTGCGATGTGCTTCTCGCGGGTTTGTTTTCTTTGACGCATCCCACAATGCACTGCGCCGCTTGAATGGCGATGTAGTCTATTATAATATATCATCAATTTAACATCACAGCCAGCCGTTATGTGCTGAAGACAAAACCCGACAATCATGTGGCATATGTTCTACCCACTGATGGTACATAACCAATTTAAAGTCATGGCTGTGCCACTATTAGATAAAAGATTCACCAGATACGGGTGAATGATAATAAATATGGCAAAATAACAACTGAAAACCAAGGAACCAATATCTGGAACTCAATACCAGTAGAGATTAGAAACCTTTAAACTTTGAAAAACTTCTGTAAAAAACTAAAGATAAGCTATCTCAATGCATACTAAATCGATTACCAGTAAAGAATATATATAATACCCCTATTAACATACATGCAAAATAACTACTGATACTGCATGTAAGTACATGAATCCATGACACAATATCCATATAATATTCCTATCATTACTTTGTTTTTTACTAACTGTGAAGAGACGCATCAGTAGCTCATCATAATCATTAGTTAAAAATGTAGCTTAAGTTTAATAATTTGTTATTGTCATCACTTGTTCATTCACATCATGGAGATCAGCTAGATAAGCATCGCTTTTCTGGGATCCTTTCTGTCTGTAAGGAATTTGTATGCATTTATTGTATCACCTCAATTTATTGTAAACATACCTTGCAGAGAGTTAAAATAAAAGAATTGATTGATTGAATTGATAACGTAGTGTAAATACGGGCGAAAATAGCTTTAGTATGGAACAGGAAGTAGAAACTGTGGTTCCATGATCAAACGGCTACATATATTATCACAGATTTGGTGAAATGGGAGAGAATGCAAAAAGACAAGATGGCGCCCATAGAACACCGTCGATTTCAATTTTAAATCATATTAAACTAGCTATTTTATTATATTTTTTCAACTCAAAGGTAGCGGGTAAATATGAAGACAACTACAAAGAATAAATGTTGCTTCTTAGATTGTGAAATTGGGCTCTCATTTCATTAACCCGCTTTTTCGACCATTTTTATATAGGGTTGGTATTCACCCGTGTACTGCGAGTACCGAGTGAATCCGTCATCTAGGCCACTATGTGATACATACAAATCCGGAGAGTCATGTTACACAGGTTCCACTCAATTATGTTACATAACCACTTTAATGTCCCGGCCAGGCTGGTGTGTGTGATGCAGACAAACCCCAACAGACATACATGTGACAGAGGTTCTACCCAATGATGGTACATAGTCAATTCAGCTGTTTCTTATATTTATTTAGCATATGAATACCAAAAGAGCTGACTAAAATTGTTTTAATTAAAATGCAGATTTTTCTAGTTAGTCTATAATTATTGAATGCACATTTACTAGATAAAAATAATGTATTATCGAACTAATGGTAATACAAGACACAATAGCCAAATGATCTCAGCGCCTGCTTTCTCTGGGCAAAGTCATGGGATTCGAAACCTGAGTCACACCAATGCCTTACAAATTTATACTTGTCCCTACCTAACCTGGGAGTCAGCATTAGCAGGATAATGTCAGGAGCAATAGAAGAAGGAACAGCAATTGTCCTAGATTGAAATTTCCCATGCCTAATCAACGGTTATAACAAAAAAACTGTATGAAATTCACCAATATGTGCTCCCAAAACGTCTTGAATATATAAAACTGTTCTATTTTACAACGGGAAGACAAGTGTTGCAGCACTAATTAAAAATATTGTCGCGCAGTGATGGAAATGCGAAATATTGTACCTAGAGCGCCCACACCGCTTGTCATTCCGGAATTAAAGTTGCATAGTCCGATGGTTTTGAGTTTTTATTATTTTTCTGAGATAAATATATTAGATTGATCATTATAATCTACTTTACTTTAGTTTGAAGTAACTTCTATTTTAAATGGCTAAATTTGGAGATACCTGATGTGCAAACATCTCAAATTAGTTTTGGCAAGCACGCCAAAACTCAGACACCATAGGCTTCCAGCAGTAATAGGTTCTATTAAATTGACTCGGTATTCCTTTCTATACAGAATCAAATGTTTAATAAGTGCACATGTGTCTAAGTTAGATATGTAGAATAAACTCTAGGTAATTGTTTTGGTTTTGAAATGTTGATGCTTCATCAGACTATGCTTTGTTTGTTTGTTGTTGTTTTCCATCCTAGCAACATCTAAGGTCATATCAGGACGGCATCGCACTATGCAGCTTTACCGTTCATCTCAATGACGGAAAATATGCGGAACATTTTTTCTAAACAAGCTAACATAATTTTTGGCGGGAGATTACAAATTAAAAACCGGACATCGGCAGATTAGGATTATTTCGCTATATTTTACGGAGACCTCCCGTCAAATGTGGAGACTTGGCACCTCTGTTGTTCACATAGTTCAAGTGTCGACTCACTCGTGTCCGAGCATGTGGCAGACGACGCGCGCGTCCTCGTCGTCCCACTGGTCGTCACACACGGTGCCCCGCACGCCGTTACGGACCAGCTCCACCCGGCCCGCCAGCCGGCTCTCCCCGAGGCGCCCCGCCAGCACCACCGTCACCTCTGTAAGCACACCGGAAGTGAAGCGGCGCCAGAAGACCGGAACCGGAAGCAGCGATCTCCGGAACACGGACATACATACAGACGCTCCCCATCCCCGAGCGGGATATAATATAACAGCACATGCACTTACATTAAAGCTGCATAGTCCGATGAAATATCAAATTTATAAAACCAAACCAATTATCTAGATTTGATTTGACATATCTAACTTAGATACTGATGCACTTATTAAGCATTTGTTTCTGCGTAGAAGGCAATATTGAGTCAATTTAACAGAACCTGTTACTGCAGAAGTCGATGGTGTCAGAGTTTCCATGTTTGAACTCAAATATCTCAAAAGTTTACCATTTTAAATAAAAGTAACTTTGAACTAATGTAAAGTAGATACTAGTGATCGATATAATATATTTATCTCAGAAAAACTACAGAAATTCAAAACCATCGGACTATGCAACTTTAAATGCATAGTCCGATGAAAGTACTGGACGCGGTGGCCGAATTGATAGAGTAGGCTACAGGCCTCCCGTGTCGGAGATCGGGAGTTCAATTCCCAGTCGAGTCAAAGCAATGACGTACAAAATTGATACTTGTCGCTACCTAGCCTGGCACTCTGCATTAATAGGATAGGACACGGACTGGCTAGCACAGTATCAGGATAATGTGATTGTGTGGGATATTGAGTCATGGTGCTGGCGGCCTGGTCTCTGCGTCGCCATGAGTGAACACTGTCACAAGTCGGTACTCGTCCTGATATGACCTTAAATCTTTCCAGGACGTAAAATTCCCATAAGCAACCAAAATCATCATCATCACCATCATCATCATCAAAGCAATCACTACAAGTACTAGCTAACTCATCAAAAACTTTAGCCATGAATGGCTGGAAGACCAGTGCTTCGAAGTTGAAAAATTATGTATTCTTGTGAATAAACTATTTTCAATTAAAAAAAAACATACCGTCACATGCGCGCTCATCTGATCCATCTCCGCAGTGGTCAGTGCTGTCACACACGAAGGTCAAGGGCACACACAGTCCGTTACCGCACTCAAACTGGTCCCACATCCGGCACACTGAAAGCGACACACAACAACAGTACACATCCCTCTGTCCTGACTCCCATCAGACGTCGGTGGCGCCTTGTGTGTGGCCGGCCCCACTTCATGGAATAACTTGCCATGAGAGGTAAGAAATGCATCGCCCCTTGAAGAATTTTAATCTGTTCTTCAGACTCACCTGTTTAAGATTATTTTGTTTTGTCTCTTTCTCTGCTAAATGTAGGACGTAAACAACAACAAACAAACAGCTAAATGAACTTTATGCAACTTTCAACATTTTTATGTTAACCAGGTTGTAATCTTATATTATGATTTTATTCTACAGCACTGCAGAATGGTTCCTTAAAGCTGCATAGTCCGATGAAAGCATCAAATTTTAAAAACCAAAACAATTATTTAGATTTGATTCTACATATCTAACTTAGATTCTGAGGCATTTATTAAACATTTGTTGCCTCATAAAAGGGAATACTGAGTCAATTTAATAGAACACGTTACTGCTTAATCATATGATGTCAGAGTTTTGGCATACATGTTTGTCAAAATTAATTATACATGCCTGCACTTCAAATATCTCAAAAGTTAGTCATTAAAAATAAAAGTTACTTCAAAGTAAAATAACACAGAGTAAAACCCATTCGTGGGTTCGACTCCTGGTCGAGTCAAACCAATGACTCAAAAATTGATACTTGTCGCTTCCTAGCCAGACGCTCGGCATTACTAGGGTAGGGCAAGGAGCAGTGGAATGAGGAAGACCAGTCGTCTGCGACTGAAATTTCCCCTGCTTAAACAACTAATGTACCAACAAAAAAAACAATCAATCTAATGTATTTATTTCAGAACATGGCAGAAACTCGAAACCATCGGACTATGCCACTTTAAATCTGCATTGCCCGATAAAAGCATCACATTTTCACAACCAAAACAATTACCTAAATTTGATCCTTTAATATCTAACTTAGATACTGATGCACATACTAAGCATTTGTTGCCACATAGAAGGGAATACTGGGCCAATTTAATAGAACCTGTTACTGCTGAAGCCTATGGTGTCAGAGTTTTGGCGTGCTTGCCATAATTATTTTTGAATGTTTGCACTTCAAATATCTACAAAGTTAGCCATTTAAAATGAAAGTTGTTTCAATCTAAAGCAAGGTAGATTATAACCATCAACCTAATATATTTATCTCAGGAAATGGCAGAAACTCAAAACCATCGGACTATGCAACTTTAAAGTTGCATAGTCCGATGGTTTTAGGTTTCTGTCATTTTTCTATCTGCTACTGAAATGCAGACAATCAAATAACTTATTAGCAGCTACTGCTTGGTAAGACAACACCAACACTACAGGTGGCCAGCATTGAAAACAAGCCTGCATACCCGGGCTTACATGCTATGGACAGTATAAATACAGCCTCAATAAAAATAAAAAATAAATAAAAGATTTCTGAGATAAATATAATAAATTGATTGTTATGATCTACTTCACTTTAGTTTGAAGTAACTTATATTTTAAATGGCTAAGTTTTGAGATATTTGAAGTGCAAACATGTCAAATTAGTTCTGGCAAGCACGCCAAAACTCTGACACCATAGGCATCAGCAGTAACACATTTGATTGAATTGCCTCAGTATTGCCTTCGATTTGGCAGCATTAGTATCTAAGTTAGATATGTAGAATAAAATCTAGATAATTGTTTTGGTTTTGAAAATTTGATATTTCATCGGACTATGCATCTTTAAGCTGTGTCAGTGTTTTTGAGTAGTTATATTAACAGGCTCACTGTTGCACATACATACACACACACTCACCCTTGCCCACTTTGCACTCGACCCCGGCCGTCTCGAAGGGCCTGCAGTCGTGGTCGCGCCACCGGCTGTGGGGGCAGTCGCCCAGCCGACCCTCCGTACCGTTGCACCGAACCTCGTCCAACAGGAAGTTGCCGTTCCCGGGCCCGAAGTGCGACATCATGGTGGCCCGCACGGCGCCCCTAGCGGGACGCACGAGAACACACGTCAGTCACGTGGGGTGGATGAGGAAAACCGCAAACGAGGGATTGCGCAGGCTGCCCCATATTTCTTTAGTTACATAAGGGAAGATTGTTTTGTTCGTTGGGGTTTTATGTCCTTGCAACATCTAAGGTCATATCAGGATGGGTCCTGATTTGTGATGGTGCGCACTCATGGTGAGTGCTGTCCCACTTGGATACCAGACCACTGACAGCATGACCCCGTATCCCACTCAGTCACATTATCCTGACACTGAGGTAACCAGTCCTTTCACTATCCTAGTAATGCTGAGCACCAGGCTAGGTAGCGACAAGCATCAATTTGGTAAGTCGTTGGTTTGACTCAGCTGGGATTAACTCCTACCAACCTTCCGCATGGGAAGCCTGTGCTCTAACGAATTTGGCCACCACGTTCGGTCATAAGGAAGGATTGGTTGGTTGTTGGGGTTTTATGTCCTGGCAACAGCTAAGGTCTTATCAGTAGGGGATAAAGGAGGGACGTGGGGGAAGGGGTCATTTGAAATTTGCCACTTTTCTTCACGGTTGTACACAAATCATACATTGGAGGAGGGCGGGGGTGGGTGGGGTTGGGGTGTGGCGTGTCTAGGGTATGGCATGTGTCCTGGGTGCCACTTGAAGGGGAGGGGGGGGGGCGCCTTTACTTTAGTTTGAAGTAACTTTTATTTTAAATCGTTAATTTGGAGATATTGGAAATGAAAACATACCAAATTAATTTCGACAAGCACATACAAATTCTGTCACCAGAGGCTTCAGCAGTAACAGGTTCTATTACATTGACTGAGTATCCCTTTCTATGTTTGTTGTGTGTTGTTGTTTTACGTCCTAGCAACATCTAAGGTCATATCAGGATGGGTACCGACTTGTGACAGTGTGCACTGATGGCGACTTCATAGTGCTGCCCCACTTGGAGACCAGGCCACCAGCACCATGACCTGATATCCCACTCAGTCACATTATCCTGACACTGAGCCAACCAGTCCCTGCCCTGTCCTAATAATGCCGAGTGCCAGGCTAGGAAGCAACAAGTATACATTTTTAGGTCATCGGTTTGACTCGACCAGGGTTCGAACCCACGACACCACGATCTACCAACACGGGAGACGGACACGACTCATTCGGCCATCCCGTCTGGTCCCCTGCCCCGTCCTGATATGACCTTAGATGTTGATAGGACGTAAAACAACAACAAACAAACAACAAACCTTCTATGCAGTAACACATGCTTAATATGTCTCCACAAGCATCTAAGTTGGAATATGTGGTATCAAATCCAGGTAAGTATTTTGGTTTAATGGTTTAAATTTGATGCTTTCTTCGAACTATACAGCTTTAAGAGAAGAGTATTTAGAAAAAAATTAATGAAGGGTTCAGGTGCAAAAGACCAACAAACACCATGAATCAATGGCTACCACAGTTGAGCTGAAGATGCCTTCATTCCCATAACCTAATCAGGTTTTTTCTACAGAAGCTGCCACATCCCCTATTTATGTAGATAAAAGATTCACCCCGTACTGACAGTACAGGGGTGAATGACAACGTAGTCTAAATACGGGCGAAAATAGCTTTAGTATGGAACAGGAAGTAGAATGCCTGGCACCAGTGTCAAATAGTTACTTATATTGGCATAGTTGGTGAAATGGGAGAGAATGCAAAAGGACAAGATGGTGGCCAGAGAACGCCGTCGATTTCACTTTTAAAGTCTATTAAACTGCACGTGTTATTACATTTTTCAACTCAAAGGTAGCAGGGAAATATAAAAACATATATAAAGAATAAATATTGCTTCTAAAATTAAGACATTATTCACTCAATTAATTTCCCAAGCATGTCGAAATTCTTCACCAGCTTTTCTAATGGGTTGGTTTTCACCCCTGTACTGTAAGTACGGGGTGAATCTTTTATCTACTATTTATGATGCCCTACTCGATCTGAAATTGATAGATTTTAACTGCAAAGTGTAATGCTAAATTTTATTTGACGGAAAACAACTAAAACTGGATTTGCCGAGTTTTGCGCATGACCCCTTCATTTTAATACCCCTCCGCCCCCGCTCCCCCTCAAAACCAAACCCAGACTTACGGGTAGCCGAGTTGCTTACAGACCACGTGGGCGCCGGAGAGCGTCCAGCGGTCGTCACACACAACGCCCCACTCCCCCAGGTAGCGCACCTCCACCCGGCCCTCGTGTTCACTCAGCCCGCCTGACAGCCGCACCTGCACTGTGCTGCTCCCTGGTGGACAAACCAGTAACTCAACTTCAGGTGACATGCGGCAGTAAAGATGCACAATCCATTGGGTTACAAGGTTCAGTCGGGCCTACTAACCGGACGCGGTGGCCGAATCGATAGAGTTCAGGCTTGATGTTCGGAAGTTCAGACGTTTGATTCTTGGTCGAGTCCGAACAATGACTTAAGAAATTGATACTTATCGCTACCTAATATGGCACTTGGGATTGCTAGGATAGGACAAGGACTGGTTAGATCAGTATCAGGATAATGTGACTGAGTGGGAAATTGGGTCATGAGACTGGTCTTCCAGTCAGGCAGCACTATTAAGTCGCCATGAGTGCCCACTATCACAAATCTGTACGGGTCCTGCTATGACTTAGAGCTGCATAATCCGATGAAGCATCACATTTTAAAAATCAAAACAATTATCTAGATTTTAGTTTACATATCTAACTTAGATACTGATGCACTTATTAAGTATTTGTTGCCACATAGAAGGGAACACTGAGTCGATTTAATAGAACCTGTTACTGCAGAAGCCTATGGTATCAGAGTTTTGGCGTGCTTGCCAACATTATTTTCACATGTTTGAATTTCAAATATCTCAAAAGGTAGCCACTTCAAACTAAAGTACGGTAGATTGTAATGACCAATTTAATATATTTATCTCATAAAAATGTCAGAAACTCAAAACCATCGGACTATGCAACTTTAAGATGTTGCCAGGGCATAAAACTCCAAGAAACAAACAAAACAAACTAATTATGCACCACATGTGCTGAGACAATAAACCACATACGGGTTCTCGAGTGTACTTATTATGCTGTGGGCCTGGTAATCTGTAGGTTGGGAGTTCAAGCCCCTTTTGGTGCTTTACTTTTTACTCCTTAAAAAAAAAAAGAAGACATTCCCCCCTAAATATGCTATTGAATAATCAGTGCAAGTAAATAATGCAATGACATTGTACTAACAAATCTTTTATGTTACATCAAATATATTTCCTGTATGTACTACTCGAAACAAAATTGAAAACCTAAGTTTTAGTTCCCCCTTCTCTCCACTCTCACTCATGGCTACTTTATAGTGCTGCCCCACTGGGAGAATAGGCTTCCGGCACCATGACCCAATATCTCACAGTCACATTATCCTCACACTGAGTTAAGAAGTCCATGCCCTATCCTAGTAATGCCAAGCACTGGACTAGGTAATGACAAGTATCAATTTTTGTAAGTCATTACTTTGACTTAGCTGTGATTCGAACTTCCTACCTTCCGCACGGGAAGCCTGTGCTATACCGATTCTGCGTCCGGTCTTGGGTGGATCAGCATCGGGATGAGGTGGGGGGTAAGAGCCATGTTCAGACTCCTTTTCAGGCTATACTATCACTAATATGTTCAAAGAATTCTCATGGTAGGATTAAGGTTGGGTGTGTGGGGATGGGGATCAAACCTTGTATTGCTAGAATTCTGAGGGGAAAAGAGACTGACATTTATGAACCGTTTCTTAGGATAACTGTCTACAATCATATACATACCACAAGTGTGTTCATCGGAGAAATCGTTGCAATCATCGTAGCCATCGCAAACCTTGGATCGAGCGACACATTTTGAGTTATCACACTGGAAATGAAACTCGGTGCAGTTCTCTGGAAGTGGAAGATTCAGATTTTGTCTAATCATTCGGCAATTACTAATACTAGTAATAGGGCACTACCTATTTACGATAAAGCAATAGACCTTTTTTCCTACGCAAAGCATGTGGAGTGAGCTGCTATATATATACATACAACATTAGCTCTTGCTATTTCTCCAATTGGATCTCTGTAATTTATGTATATGTAGGTTGGTATTGGTTTAATTAAACTCCTGCGCAAGATCTAACTGGAAGCACTTCCAGACTCATTTAGATACAGTATAACCCCGTTAAACCAAACTTGAAGGGACCCTAGAAATTTGTTCGGATTAACCGATCATTGATTTAGCCGAGCTTTGGCTTTGGCTTCGACTTTGACCCCCCCCCCCCACACACACACACTAACTTTCCACATCCGGCTCGCCACCCTACTCCCCCATCCCTCCCACATCCCCCCGCCCCCTGCACACACTTCTGACCCCACACACTCACTTCACCCATCCAGCTCGCCACCCTACTCCCACCCCCCACCCCCACCCCCCCACACACTACTGCTAACACTTATCCAAACAAGCGTGGCGTAATGGTGCAGTCACACTACGACGTAATGGCCCAACGTGACTCCGACGTGTGACTTTTCGTCATCACGTCGGGTCACGTTAATGGAGCAGTCACACTACGACGTGTATTCCGGCGTGCCGCCAACGCGCTTAAATATATTCAACGCGTCGAGAAATGTCAAACTTTTCGGCGCGTTGCTGGCGTTTTATTGGCGCGCCGCCAGCATGTTGCGCGGGTGGAAAACAAAGAAACCCCCGCCGCTTGACCCAATTTCTAAAAAGTTGCGCCGCGTTCCCACGGTTGATTAGCGTCTTGTCGACGTGTTATCGGCGTGTTATCGGCGCGTCATACGCTGTTGGCGGGTTGGACGCGTGTTATCAACGTCTTATCGCCGTGTTATCGGCGTTCTCCCAGCGCGTTACACGTTGCCTGGCCCGTCGCAAGTGTGGGAAAATTCCACGACGTTGCTCAACGTTTCTTGACGCGCTACGAGCGGGCCGGCTACGCGCTGGTAATGCGTGTCGACGTCCTGCTAACGCGCCCGTAACCCGTCGGCGCGCGTCGGCCAGCGCCGAAAGTTTTGTGCAAGCACAAAACTTTCGGCGCTGGGGGACGCGCGCCGACGCATTGTATCAAAGCGACCTGTCAATCATAGTGTACCGACGCGCCGGCAACGCGTTTGTAACGCGTTTGTAACGCGTGACGACGCGTCCCGACGGGCCAACACGTCGTACTGTGACTGCCCCATAAAGTCATGTTACAGTCAGATTAAGCTCTCGTCACATCACGTTCACTCTCGTCGCCTCTCATCGCCTCTGGTCGGAGGATGTCGAGGTTTTGGACATGTTGAAAAAACTTCGACGTGACGCGACAAGTTGATAAGACGTTCATGTCACGTTACGGTCACGTTGGGCTCTCGGTCACGTTAGGTCACATTAGGCTCACGGTCACATTAGGCTCTCATTATGACCACGTCATCTGGTTGGTTGGTTGTTTGGTTGTTGGTTTTTTTGATTGGTTGGTTGATGGTTGGTTGGTTGTTGGTTGATTGTTGGCTGGTTGGTTGGTTGTTGGTCGGTACTACTAGGGCTACTAGTGCCACTAGTTCTACTAGTGATACTAGTGCTACTACTAGTTCTACTAGTGATACCGTCTGTCCATCTGTCTCTCCATCTCTCCATCTCTCCGTCTGTCTGTGTGTATCTGTGTGTGTGTCTGTGTCAGTGTCTGTGTCTCTCTGTCTTTCCGTCTGTGTGTGTGTGTGTGTCTCTCTGTTAGAGTCTATGTCAGACAGACACACACACAGACACACACATAGACACATACAGACACACACACATACAGAGAGACGGAGAGACAGAGACAGAGACATAGACAGACACACACACACAGACACAGAGACAGAGAGACACAGACACAGAGACAGAGAGACCTTAGACCGTCGTTACACCCACGTTGACCACGCCGCGGTGTAGTCCAACTTGGCCCCGTATTTGCATATCATGTCGGGTTTTTCAAAAGTCCCTCACGTCGGACTCACGTTGGCCATTACGTCGTAGTGTGACTGCACCATAAGAGGTGGTGGGGTCTCAGATGACCAGATGACCTTATAACCACATGAAAGTTTGGTTTAACCGTACTAGAACTTGGAAGTTGCCTGGGGTCTGACAATTTTGTTTGGATTAACCAATAATTTGGATTAACTGACTTTGGTTTAACCAACTTTTTTATATGACAAATGTTATTATTTTGCCGGGCCGCTGAAGAAAGTTTGGATTAACCGATCGTTTGGTTTAACTGAGCTTGGTTTAACGGGGTTATACTGTAGTAGGTTGGGGCAGTCGCCTAGCTGGACGGGGAGCAAGGGGGTGACTGCTCCCCCTGAGAACATTCTTCAAAAGTGGCGCCTTTTCAACGGTTTTTCTTAAACACTTTAATTCTCTTGTGCGATAAAAGTTGTATCTTCCCTATGTTTTGAATTTAAATACAAAATAACAATTATGTACATCATGTCAAACTGCGTCTTCCTTGTGTTTTGATATGCACGCTGCTAAGGGCATTTCCTGATGTTGCTGGACAAATAAATTGAAAGATGAATAACGTGGTGTGTTGGCCACTACTAGATGAATCTTATAGATTTTCTGTCAAATATTTGTCTTGCGTTTTCCAGTTAAAGTCTATCAATTTCATATTGAGTAGGGTATTATATAGGGGATATGTCAGAAACCTGAAGCTGACAGACATTAAGACCGACTCATGGACATCACTCTCACATCAGAGAGCTAAATGGAGAGCGGCAGTCAAGTAATGAAAGCAGTCTTTGTCGCATTGCGACCGACAGCATGATGATGATGATGATGTCAACTTCTTCGGGGGGAAAAACCCGATTTGATTATCAGAATGATGACAGTTTAAGCTCAAACGTTGTAGTCATGGCTTCATTTTGGACCAGATTGTGTTTGTCGGTTTTTGCGCCTTCATTTGCACATTGGAGTCAGGTGACTGCCTAACCTGCCTGCGCGTTGAGTTCGAAGTAGTTGAAATCCTGGTCCACTATCAGCTCTTCGCCTACCACAGCTGCATTAATGTCGGTCAGTGTGCATGTTCTTTCAGTGTGCTCGTAGTTGAAGGATCGACACACAAAGTCACGGGCGTTCAGGCACAACTTGGCACACTGCCAAAAGAAAACAAAGGACAATTCACTTAGCCACCTGATGCAACTTCTTGAGCCTTAATGACTCTTGCATTCGACATAACATATATATATTTTTATATACTTTTAATGTTGCTACACACTATCCACCACCTAGATATAGGATTCACCCGGTACTTGCAGTACACGGGTGAAAACCAGCCTTATATAAAAACGGTTGAGAAAGCGGGCTAATGAATTGAGAGCCTAATTTCACAATCTAAGAAGCAACAATTATTCTTTACATATGTCTTATTGATAGCCCGCTACCTTTGAGTTAAAAAATATAATATAATATCTCGTTTAATGCAATTTAAAAGTGAAATCGACGGCGTTCTGTGGCCGCCATCTTGTCTTTTTGCATTCTCTCCCATTTCACCAAGTCTGTGCCGATATAAGTAACCATTTGACACTGGAGGCAGGCATTCTTCTTCTTGTTCCATACTAACACTATTTTCGCCCGTATTTAGACTACGTTGTCTTTCACCCATGTACTACACATACCGGGTGAATCTTTTATTTATCCACCACCTTGATCCCATGTCTCACATCTGTATGTATAACGTCAAATATTCTATCTTGTAGTTTGTCTTGATGTTATTTGTCAAACTGTAAATTGTTTCGATATATTTGTTAGTTAGCTATTGTCAGTACCAATCACACTATTAGGAGCTGAAACAGTACTAGCAGCTACCATGGCAACTGCAGCACAACAGCGAACACAGAGCAGCACTAACTACAGCATTAGCCCCTGCAACTTTATTAGTAACTGTGAACTTGTAAAAGGACATAGAATCGAAGTTGGTCAGAAGAAAAGATGCAAGGACTACCTTAAAGTTGCATAGTCCGATGGTTTAGAGTTTCTGCCATTTTAGGAGATAAATACATTATACTGATTGCTATAGACTACCTTACTTTAGTTTGAAGTAACTTTTATTTTAGATGGTTAACTTTGGAGATATTTGAAGTACAACCACGCAAAATTAATTTTGGCACGCACACCAAAACTCTGACACCATAGGCATCTGCAGTAACAGGTTCTCTTAAATTGCATCTGTATTCCCTTCAGTGTGATGACAAATGTTTAATAAGTGCACCAGTATCTAAGTGAGATATGTAGAATACAATCTAGATAATTGTTTTTGCTTCTGAAAATTTGATATTTTCATCGGACTATGCAACTTTAAAATACAACTTGAAGAAATGTAATCTCAACAGTGGAACCTGGAAAATATTGGCCAATGACAGGAGTTCATGGTGTGCTTCTATTCGCAAAGGCACAGTACAGTTTGAAACTGATCATATATCTAAAGTTAAACAAAGGCATTGACAGAGAAAAGATCGACCCCCTTCACCTACCAGACTCTCTGACTGCAGCTACACACACATCTCCAACTAGATAAAAGATTCACCCGTACTTCCAGTACAGGGGTGAAAACCAACCCATTAGAAAAACTGGCTAAGAATTTCGACATGCTGGGGAAATTAACTGAGCTGGTAAATTCTTAATTTAAGAAGAACAATATATCCTTTATGTACGTCTTCATATTTACCTGCTACTTTTGAGTTGGAAAATATAATAAAACATATACTTTAATGCAATTTAAAAGTGAAATCGACTGCATTCTATGGCCGCCATCTTGTCTTTTTGCATTCTCTCCCATTTCACCAACTCTGTGCCGATATAAGTATCCATTTCATACTGGAGGCAGGCATTCTACTTCCTGTTCCATACTAAAGCTATTTTTGCCCGTATTTACACTACGTTTTCGTGAATCTTTTATCTAATCTCCAACATGCCACCGCACATTCTAAGCACAAATTGGAATTATCAGTCATTGATGAGTTCACAACAAATGACATCATGACCACCAATGGTCTACCAAGAGAGAGGGAGAGAATTACAGCAGAAGCTGAAGCGAAAACTACAAGGACAGCAGCTTCAAAAGCGGCGGTGCAAGTGTTACCAAAGATTCTCATATTGTCTACTATGTAGTAGAACCTGTGGTGGTACCTTCTCGGCGGGCGCGTTGACGTATGTGACGGTGAAGGCTGAGGGGTGCTCGTCCAGCAGCAGCACCTGCCCCGAGACCTGCTCGAACTGGTGGATGGCACTCGCTGCAACACAACGATGAACACTGTTAACACAGAATATAATGTACTATATTTATACTGCACAGGTGTCAAGCCTACCGATTTGGCGGGAGATCTCCCTAAAATATACCAAAATAACTCCCAGTCTCCCGATTTGGTGGGAGATCTCTCTAAAATTTACCAAAATAACCCCAATCTTCCGATTTCCCGCTTTTAATTTGTAATCTTCCACCAAAGAATCATTTTAGCTTGTTTTTTTCTTTAATTTTACGCATTTTTTTCTTTAATTTTACGCATATTTTTCATCAGAATGCACCATTTTGTATGACTTTTTCAAAATTTTCCATGGGAGCCCCCCCCACCCCTTTGGGAAGGGGGAAGGGGGGATGACCGCAACCACACTCCCTGCACCATCTGGCCATTGGCCAGGCTATTTCTCTCTAGTTACAATTGATATACCATGTTGTAGATATACCATGTTGTAGTATACAATTGATATACCGTATATTCTCACAAAGTGTACATGTTTACTTACAACACAGAGGCTCACAGCTGATACCACCTTGTAGGATCAATATGGGGCAATACCGTATATTCTCACAAAGTGTACACGTTTACTTACAACACAGAGGCTCATAACATCATAGCTGACACCATGTTGTAGGATTAAAGTTGCATAGTCCGATCATTTTGAGCTTATGTCATTTTCTGAGATAAACATAGTAGGTTGATCTTGCTTTCGTCTGCAGTCACTTTTATTTTAAATGGCCAACTTTTGAGATATTTGAAGTGCAAACATGCCACATTAATTTCGGAAAGCACGCCCAAACTCACATATGCCTCTGCAGTAACAGGTTCCATTAAATAGCTTCTGTATTCTCTTCCATGTGGTGACAAATATTTAATAAGTGCACCAGTATGTAAATCTAGATAATGGTTTTGGTTTTGAAAATGTGATGCTTTACTCGGACTATGCAGCTTTAATGTGGAGTTATTCTGCATTTTTACTTACGGCATAGAAGTTCGTCCTCCCCAAAGAAGCAGTCTCGCTCTCCGTCACAGCGCCATCTGCCGGGAATACACCTGGTGGCAAAAAGAGCAAGCTCTGTGCAGACACCCCAGACATAAAGGCAGTGAAATGCAGCAATATCAGCAAAAGGCCTTACATCAGGTTCTAAAACGAGACTGATGTAACTCAATGTCACAGTGAAGTCCACCAGGTAAGCATTGCTAATTAGCATATATATATATATGTCACAGTGAAGTCCATCAGGTAAGCATTGCTAATTAGCATATATATATTATATATATAGTCTGTTGCTCTCTACCCTATCCGAATAATGCTGAGCACCAGGCTAGGTAGCAACACTTGTTTGACTTGATTGGGATTTAAACCCCCGACCTTCGAGACAGGACGTGTTGAGGGCGCTCACCTCATTTAACAATCCCGTCTAGATTCATCACTGATAGTATCTCGCATCATGCATAACTATATTAGGAAGTCAGTTGATTAAAATAAAATTATGTAAAATAAGACCAGTAATGGGGAAAAAAACATTTAGTGACTGCATATCCAACATGCGCACATTTAGGCAGATACTGAGAGAGTGCTTCCCCAACTTCTAACCCGAGACTGTAGTGTGGAATTTAGTCGCTGAGTGGCACCAGGGGTAATAGAATGGGTCGATCCAGGAGATCAAAATACAGGGAACTGTATGTACATCAACCTTATGAAAAAAATATCGTAACAAATATAATTCTAAGACTTTCCTTTAATAGATCGAACAATTAGTAGGAATAATATATATGGTTAATTGCTTACTTTTTCATATTGTTGGAAAAGTAGCATTCACATTTTAATATAGGCCTATGGTTCACATGTGCACATGCAGGAAGAAGACAAGCTGGACAGAGGCCACAAGAGGCACCACAAACTGATACACTAGGTAGTACCACTAGAAGCCACAGGGGGCACCACAAACTGAGCACACTCAGTAGTACCGGTACAGACTACAGGGGGCGCCACATCCTGAGGCATTCAGTAATACCATTAAAGGACACAAGAGGCCCACAAACTGAGGCACTCGGTAGTACCACTAAAGCACAGGGGCACCACAAACTGAGCACACTCAGTAGTACCGGTACAGACTACAGGGGGCGCCACATCCTGAGGCACTCAGTAACACCATTAAAGGACACAAGAGGCACCACAAACTGAGGCACTCGGTAGTACCACTAGAAGCCACAGGGGGCACCACAAACTGAGCACACTCAGTAGTACCGGTAGAGACTACAGGGGGCGCCACATCCTGGGACACTCAGTAATACCATTAAAGGATACAAGAGGCACCACAAACTGATACACTAGGTAGTACCACTAGAAGCCACAGGGGGCACCACAAACTGAGCACACTCAGTAGTACCGGTACAGACTACAGGGGGCGCCACATCCTGAGGCACTCAGTAACACCATTAAAGGACACAAGAGGCACCACAAACTGAGGCACTCGGTAGTACCACTAGAAGCCACAGGGGGCACCACAAACTGAGCACACTCAGTAGTACCGGTACATACTACAGGGGGCGCCACATCCTGAGGCACTCAGTAACACCATTAAAGAACACAAGAGGCACCACAAACTGAGGCACTCGGTAGTACCACTAGAAGCCACAGGGGGCACCACAAACTGAGCACACTCAGTAGTACCGGTAGAGACTACAGGGGCCGCCACATCCTGGGACACTCAGTAATACCATTAAAGGACACAAGAGGCACCACAAACTGAGGCACTCAGTAGTACCACTTGAAGCCACAGGGGCACCACAAACTGAGCACACTCATTAGTACCGGTTGAGACTACAGGGGGCGCCACATCCTGGGACACTCAGTAATACAATTAAAGGACACAAGAGGCACCACAAACTGAGGCACTCAGTAGTACCACTAGAAGCCACAGGGGCACCACAAACTGAGCACACTCATTAGTACCGGTTGAGACTACAGGGGGCGCCACATCATGGGGCACTCAGAAATACCATTAAAGGCCACAAGACTGAGGCACTCAGTAGTACCACTAGAAGCCACAGGGGGCGCCGCAAACTGAGCACACTCAGTAGTACAGGTAGAGGCCACAGGGGGCACCACATCCTGAGGCACTCACTAATACCGTAAAAGGCCCTAAGAGTAACGACAAACTAAAGCACTGTCACAAGTGAGTATCTGTCCTGATATGACCTTAGATGTTGCGAGACGCAAAACTCCAACAAACAAACTGTACTCACTGCAGCCAGTCGGACTTTATGCACGTGAATTCCACCGCCTCACAGCCCACAAACGACGTGCCTGACTCCTCAGTGGCAACAGCGACGACTAGAAAAATAGTCCGTGAATATAATATTATAACCGAATAAAATAAGTCAAGTAATAAATACAGTATTATAGTTTAAAAAATAGTTTGTTGGAGTTCTACATCCTGGCAACATACAAGGTCATATCAGGATGGGCACCGAATTGTGATAGTGCACTCATTGCGAGCGACTTTATAGTGCTGCCCCAGTGGGAGACCGGGCCACCAGCACCATGGCCCGATTTCCCATTATTCTGATGTTAAGCAAACCAGGGTAAGTAAGTAACAAGTATTAATTGTGTATGTCTTTGGTTTCAGTCGATATGGGATCAGACCCAAAAGAACAATAATGAAATAATACAAAGGAACAATAGAGTGCAATGCAAAAGTAGCATATTCCGGTGGTTTTGAGTTCTTGCCATTTTTTAAATAGATAAATATATTGAAAGCTGCATAGTCCGATGAAATATAAAAATTTCAAAACCAAACCAATAGACTACAGCACGGTTACAGCGGCGTGGTGCATTGTGGGATGCATCAGAGCAAAACAAAGCCGTGAGAAGCAGATGGCACATGCTAATACACTGGGTGCAGCTATGAAATGTGCTAGTTTCAGCTCATCTCAGCTCTTGTTTGAAACATAGAATACCAACTAAAAAAATATATATAATAAATTAAGATATGAATCTTTTATCCAGCATTGCATTTACATCAATATAATCAGCACATCTTATGCCATGTGCATATATATTTAGACAAATCTAGGCACTCAGACTAGTGTTAAAGCCATAGCCAGAGTCAGTTTTATTTATTTTATTCATGTTTTTATTTATATTCTATGGTATATGGAGAGTTGTGTCTTAAACATATTCATTATATTATTATATTGCATCCTTCCGTCCATGTTTATGCCATATTGTTTTGTATTTCTATTTATTTTGAATAAAATGCCAGTTTTGCCCTACATGTATCGGCAAACTCAATGGGCGTACGCCTTTGCTTTGCTCCCAATGCCGTCTTCAGCGCATGCGCAGTCGGAACCGTGATGTAGTCTATTATCTAGAATTGATTTGACATAACTCACTTAGATACTGATGCACAAATTAAGCATTTGTTTCTGCGTAGAAGGCAATACCGAGTCAATTCAACAGAACCTGTTACTGCAGAAGTCTATGGTGTCAGAGTTTTGGCAAGCTTGCCAAAACTAATTTCCCATGTTTGCACTTAAATATCTCAAAAGTTTACCATTTAAAATAAAAGTAACTTTGAACTAATGTAAAGTAGATACTAGTGATCGATCTAATATATTTATCTCAGAAAAAATACAGAAATTCAAAACCATTGGACTATGCAACTTTAAGTTCCTCCTAATTATCTACTTTAGTTTCATTTAACTTTCATCAAACAGTGTACTTCGGAGACATTGGAAGTGAAAACATGCAAATTAAATTTGGACACCGTAGACTTCAGCAATGAAAGCTAGGTTCTATCAAATGGACTTAAGGGGCTGTCACACTACGACGTATGGCCTCAGTGTATGCCGACATATGCGATTTTCGACCAACACGTCGGCATAGGGCGTCATACATTATGTATATGTTGGGCATACATCGAGTACGCTCGGGATACAGCGTTATAGATCGTTATAGGTCGCCGTAGGTCGAGCTGCTAAAAATCTTTTGTGCATGTTCAAAATTTTCAACATATGTCGCCTATGGCTCATATGTTTCTCATATGCTCGGTGTATGTCATGCACACGTTAGGGGTAGGTCATGATAGGTTGGAACACGTTACCCGTACTTTCAGCCTGGTGGGAATGTGCAGTCCATGTACAGCCAACGGATGCATAACATACTCTAAACGTAATTCGAACGTATGCCTGCCGTATCTCCAGGGTACTTAACGTATGCGCCATACTTCTAGCGATGGAGCAACGTGCATAACGTTGGTCAGTGTATGCAAACGTTTTGCGAGGCACATGAACACTCTCAATAGGTCAGAGATACGTTCTGCATACGTTACACATGTTGTGTGTACATTGTGTGTATGCCCATTTTTATCCCTCGCAGTGCGAAAAGTTTGGCATATGCCAAGCTATTTTGATTTGAAATTTATTTCAACACGTTACACACATGCCGGCACCATACGTCGTAGTGTGACAGGGCCTTTAGCATTTCCTTCTAAGTTCTATGCAGCAATATCGGCCAAGTCGATATAGTGCAAGCTTCCAGTGCGGAAGGTCGGGAGTTCGAATCCCAGCCAAGTCAACCCAACGACTTATAAAATTGATACTTGCTACCTAGTTTGGTGCTCGGCATTAATAGGATATGACAAGGACTGGTTAACGCAGTATCAGGATAATGTGAGTTTGTGGGATATCGTGCCATGGCGCCAGCAGCCTGATCTCCCAGTGGGCCAGCACTGTAAAGTTGCGATGAGTGTGCACTCTCACAAGTTGCTACCCATCCTGATATGACCTTAGATGTTGCTAGGATATATAATAACAACAAACAAACAAGCAAGCAATACATGTTTAATGAGTATGGGAGTATCTAAGTTGGCTATGTAGGAAACATCAAATCGAGACAAGTGCTTTCGATTAAAAAATACAAATTTAATGCTTTTATTGGGTTAGGACACGAGACTTACCGGGAGCTGTCCGAGTGGGTGCCAGCGACAGCCTGTCCGTGGGTCTGTGATCACCCGCCGCACTGCTCTCACTGGCTGCAGCGGGAGACCAGGAGGACTGCGTCGGTCGCACGGTGGCGCCCCCTTGCGGCTTCTGCTGGCGGCGACACTTGTTCAGAGAGCAGTAGCCGAAGCTTCCTTTAGTTACATCTACCCAGCACCAGGGGCGCTTGTCCCCATCCGGGTTCCTGCAGTGGTTATGCTGCCCGAGACCCTAACCAATGGAGAAGGGTCAAAACAGCGAAGAAAGGAGGAGACACGGATCTCCAGTGGGTATCATTAAAGTTGCATGGTCTGATGAAACATTTTTTTCTTCTAAAACTGAAGCACTTACCTACATTTGAGTTTATATATCCAACTATAAATTAGATACTGGTCCATTAATTAATGATTTGGGGCAGCAAATATACAGAATAATCAGTGAATTTATGACTCCCATAAATTGGGGATGAATGTAATTTTTCATAATACCGTTCCTACAGGACATGCTGCACAGTGAGTTGCTACCCACAACAGTAGTTCTTAGCACTGCTACCAGAGGGCGGGGTGAAGGTAGAAATCCTCAGTAAGACCCTTTTCCAAAGAGCATGCTATACAGTGAACTGCTATCCACAACATTAGTTCTTGCCACTGCCACCAGAAGGCGAGTTGGTGGCGGAAATTCATTCTAAGACTAAGACCTTTTCACCAGAGCACGCTGCACAGTGAGCTAGTACTCACAGCATTAATTCTTTCCCAGGTCGTCAGAGGGCGGGTTAGTTGGGGAATTCGTCTATTAATATTATCGCAACAACTATCTCAATCTGATGACCAACACATGACTATGTAAACCTTACCTGATGTGGGTAGTTAGTTGGATTAATCTTTTCAGAGAGTGTCCAGTCCTGACACAGTGTGCCTCTCTCCGTGCGGTAAATGTCACCCCGATAGTCTTTGCCATTTCCGGTGAAGCAATCTGTAACGAAGCTCTGGATCTAAAGCCGTGTTCACACCAGCGCATTAAGTCGCCTCAACTAGTTCGCCTCCTATAGTTCGGCTCACATTCGCCGTGTGGACGCGACCCTAAGGCAGATTAGGGCTGATTTGCCTCAACTAGTTTGCGGCATGTAAACCGCATCGCGAGGTAGCTTATATGAACCGAACTAGCTTAAGTCGGCCCACCTTGCCTGTGTGGACAGTAGCGGTTTACTTGAGGCGGATTAAGCACGTGACACTATATAATATAATTTGGTCTATGAATCTGCTAGAGGTGCACATATTTTTTTTTCATGATTTATTTTAAGGTTTTCACTGCCCAGCAGAAGTTTTGACCGTTCCAAACCAATACGATTCAGTCCATACATATCTAGGTCGAACCCACACTCTCTCGTGGCGATGTCGACTAACCAAAACTGGTGCTGGTTATTATGGACTTGCTCATGCGCAGATATCAATTTCTGCCTTAAACCGCTCCGTGTGTGGACACGACACTAGTTCGCCTCCTCTAGTACGCCTTATCTAGTTCGGCCTAAAGTTGTGGGTGTGAACACAGCTTATCACACGCCTAGAGCATATAGAAAGATAGATGAAAGATTCACCCAGTACTCACAGTACACGGGTGAACGACAACGTAGTGTAAATACGGGCGAAAATAGCTTTAGTATGGAACAGGAATTACAATGCTCAGCTCCAGTGTCAAATGGTTACTTATATCGGCACAGAGTTGGTGAAATGGGAGAGAATGCAAAAAGACAGGATGGCGGCCATAGAATGCTGTCGATTTCACTTTTAAATCTTATTAAACCAGATGTTTTATTATATTTTTCAACTCAAAGGTAGCGAGGAAATATGAAGACATATACAAAGAATAAATGTTGCTTCTTATGGGGCTGTCACACTACGACGTGTGTCCCGGCGACCCGTCAGCGTTGAAAGTACTATGTTGCGCGTCGAGAAACGTCAAACTTTTCGGCGGTTTGGGGGAAAAGATCGGCGTCAGCGCGGCGCGTTATGCGCGCGCGGCCAACGTGTGTCGACGCGCTGGGGAAAAAAAAAAAAGTTTGGCGCGACGTCTTCATTTAACCTTAAATGTTGCTAGGGCGTAAAACAAAAACGGCCCAGTTTGCCGCAACGTGTGAGCAACGACCCTCCCGCGCGCGCGCCGTCTTCCTAGCGTTCCCATAACGTTATCCGGCGCGTCCAACGCAGCGCGACGCGCGCCTAACGTCCATACCCATATATTTGCGCGCGCTGGCGGTCGTTGGGTTGTTTTTGACAGGTTGAAAACACTCAGCGACCAATAACGCGCGCCGACTTTCGCCGCCGACCGTCAACGTCAAATATAGTGTACCGACGTGTACCGACGCGCCACCAGCGCTTCTCGATATTTCACCAAATATCGCCCAAAAACACCACACGTTGACGGGTCGCCGGCGAGAAGCGTCGTAGTGTGACAGCCCCATTAGATTGTGAAATTAGGCTCTCATAAAGATTTCATTAGCCCGATTTTTCGACCGTTTTTATATAAGGCTGGTATTCACCCGTGTACTGTGAGTACCGGGTGAATCATTTATCTAATAGAAAGACTGCACTCACTTCACTTGTTTATATATTTAACACGGTCTTTGGACTGTTAGGTTTACAGCACGCCCATATCAAAGTACTTAAAGCCATTTAGTGGCTGAGTTTAATTTGCTATCACTCCGTGATAGGTAAATCCTGTCGACAATCTTAATAGTGGCAAGATGATGTTAAATCAAAGCACACAAAGTCGTGTATTGACTGAGTCTAATTTGATATCAATCCGTGATAGGTAAATCCTGTAGCCAACCTTAATGGTGGCAAGATGATGTTAAATCAAAGTACACAAAGTCATCTATCACTAGTTGAGTCTCGTTTGATATCAATCCGTGATAAGTAAATCCTGTAGCCAACCTTAATGGTGGCAAGATGATGTTAAATCAAAGTACACAAAGTCATCTATCACTAGTTGAGTCTAGTTTGATATCAATCTGTGATAGGTAAATCCTGTAGCCAACCTTAATGGTGGCAAGATGATGTTAAATCAAAGTACACAAAGTCATGTATCACTAGTTGAGTCTAGTTTGATATCAATCTGTGATAGGTAAATCCTGTAGCCAATCTTAATGGTGGCAAGACGATGTTAAATCAAACTAGACAAAGTCATGTATCACTAGTTGAGTCTAGTTTGATATCAATCTGTGATAGGTAAATCCTGTAGCCAATCTTAATGGTGGCAAGACGTTGTTAAATCAAACTAGACAAAGCCATGTATTGACTGAGTCTAATTTGATATCAATCTGTGATAGGTAAATCCTGTAGCCAACCTTAATGGTGGCAAGATGATGTTAAATCAAAGTACACAAAGTCATGTAACACTAGTTGAGTCTAGTTTGATATCAATCTGTGATAGGTAAACGCTGTAGCCGACCTTAATAGTGGCAAGATGATGTTAAATCAAACTAGTCAAAGCCATGTAGTGACTGAGTCTAGTTTGATATCAATCTGTGATAGGTAAATCCTGTAGCCAATCTTAATGGTGGCAAGACGGTGTTAATTATTTATTACACCACTCTACTAATATGTTTATTATAGTTAGAAGTGTATAACTTACAGCATCATCAAAGGCTAGTTGCTCTCATACCATGTCTATGTGGTGTTGGAGGTTAAAAATCCCTTGGCTCAGTAAAAGTGTAGGCTCAGCATTTCTATCGACCAACTGTATAATGGTGAAAACAAGTCTATTCAGACTTATCCATGATATGTAATATAAATCTTCCAAGAATTTTTTTTTTTAAATGCCAGATCACAACATCCTCTCGAACTTTTCCCACAAAAAAGAAGTAATTAATTTTGTTAGCGAGTGAATACCTACCATGCGGGTTTTCTGAGACCTTCTCACAAATAAACGGGAGGCGGACGGTGCAGGGCGCGTCGTTCCAGAAGTAGTAGCCGACATCACGCAGTTTGCTCTGGTCGTCGTAGAAGTGGCGTGCGAGTGTTAAACAGTTTTGCCCGCTGTGGTTACTCGGCTGCCGGCCGGCGCCGTTAGGGGGCCAGCCTAGAATACAACCGAAAGGCATGATCTTACCAATCTTTCTTTAACAAAAGGAAGAAAAAAAGAATTTTTTCCTTTTTTGGGGTGGGGTGGGGGGGTTATATCAGTTGATATCAATTTGTGATAGGACCAATCTGTGATAGGACGATGGTTTGTGTTTTTGTGATTTTCTGAGATAATTATATTACGTTGATTGTTATCATCTACATAGCTTTAGTTTGAAGCAACTTTTATTTGAAATGGCTAACTTTGAGATATTTCAAGTGCAATATCACACCAAAACTCTGACACCATAGGCTTCTGCAGTAACAGGGCTTGCCGTGAATATGGCCTATGCTGCCGACACAGCGTAAAGCAACCACCAATCAATCAATCAGTAACAGGGTCTATTAAATTGCCTCAATATTCCCTTCTATGTGGCACCAAATGTTTAATAAATACACCAGTATCTAAATCAGATATGTAGAGATCCGCTGGGGAGGGAGGGGAGGGAGGGGAGGGAGGGGAGGAAGGGTGGGAACCCTCCAGTGCCTTGCGCCTTCAACACTCGTCAATTCCAACAATCTTTGTGCTTTACCAAACAAAACTTCCTAGCTCGGCTATGGCTGCAATATGGACTCTGGGCTTTACCTGGGAACCACTTGGTGAAGGAGGCCCCGTACAGCGTGCCGTGCCACTTCCAGTACTCCATACCGTCACCTGTGATCTTGTGTCCGGCCGTGAAGTAGTACGCCTCATCTGTAGGCACAAGGGTCAGCACTGTCAGCACTGTCAACACTCAATATTGTCAACACTGTCAATACTCAGCACTATCAACACTATCAATATTGGCTACACTGTCAATACTCATCACTGTCAATGCACTCAACACAATCAATATTGGTTACACTGTAAATACTCGACACTGTCAACACTCAACACTGTCAACACATGCAACACTATCAATACTGTCTGACTGTCAATATTCAGTCATTGAGTGTCAACACACTCAACACAATCAATATTGTCTACACTGTCAATACTCAGCACTGTCAACACTTACCACTGTCAAGACACTCAACACTATCAATATTGTGTACAATGCCAATACTCAGCACTGTCAACACTATCAATATTGGCTAGACTGTCAAACTCAGCACTGTCAATGCACTCAACACAATCAATATTGGTTACACTGTCAATAATCAGCACTGCCAACACTATCAATATTGTCTACACCGGCAATACTCAGCACTATCAACACACTCAACACTATCAATATTGTCTACACTGTAAATATTCATCACTGCCAACATACTCAACACTATCAATATTGTCTACACTGTCAATACTCAGCACTGTTAATACTGTCAACACTCAATATGATCAACACACACATTAATATTGTCCACACTGTCAAAATGGCTAGCAATGTAAATACTGTCACCACTGTCATTAGCACTAACACTGCGAATACTGTCAACACACTAAACACTACCAATACTGTCTACACTGTCAGTATGACTAACAGTGTCAATACTAGCAACACTTTCATTGGTGCTAACACTGTCAATACTGTCAACATATTCAGTCAAAGTAATATGGAACCATATTATTTAGCATATCTGATTACAAATTCATGGGGTTATAACTTATATCCATAATCCAGCTTCCCGACACTTTTTATAATGGTTGTTTAGCAGCCCTGTTTTGGAGACAGAGTTGCGGGAGTAGCTAGGTTTGTAATATACATGTGGACACTTTGAGCTCTGACTGACTTGGGGGAGGGGGGATTCGTAACCTTGACAGTTACAGGCTGCAGGACTGCAGCAATAGAAAACGGCCCCGATAAAGCATTACTTTTTTTTTATGGAGTAAGCTTCAGAGGGGCAATTGAAGAAGCGGGGGGTTCTTTAGAACAATAACGACAAGTCATTGGAACGGCACCGGTTTTCTTCGGTCCGATTGTAGCAGTGTACTCATGTCCAGTAGCCAATGTGTTAGGAGGAAGCGAGGAGGAAAGGTGGGATCTGCAGCAAGAAGGTGTAAAGGGAAATAGTGAAAATGGGAAAGGGCCCCACCCAAGCAAACAACTCTGTTGATCAGGGAAGAGTAAGCCCGTGGGGAAAAAAAAGAAGAAATGGTAGTAGTATAGAGGAAGGGAAATGAAGAGAGTTGAGTCAAAGGGCCATGCCTCCTTGCCCTGTGGTGACCAGTCAGTGAGCCAGAGACATGGACGGAGTAAGAGGTAAAAGGTGAAATGCTGGCTGGCTCCCCCCTGCAAGAACTCTTTTTAGACACTATCAAGGAGGAGACCAGCAGCGGAAAGATGATAGGTGTGGATGAGGCAGAGCCCGCACTGCAAGTGTTTGAGCTCTGTACTGCAACTGCCTTTATTACTTCTTAGTCAGTCCATACCTCAGTCACTGGTCACATGATCACCTGGCTGGCCAATCAGCATACATTACGTGGTGGGAGCACTCACTGGTTTGCGTGGCGAGCCAGTTGTTGATGTAGTCGCTCTCTGCCTGGTTCTCCACGGTCACCAGGTGCGCGCCCATCTGCGCACACTTGTCATGCGCAGTGTCGAAGGTGACGAACTGGTCGAGTAGCTTGTAGCAGAGGCCGGTACCCGCCACCCACCCGTCATCGCAGCCTGCCAACACACCACACGCACGCACACACAGTACGCACCACACGCACACACCAGGCACCACGCGCACACCAAGCACCATGCGCACACACCACACACGTGCACACACCAGATACCACGCGCACACACCACACACCAGGCACCATGCACACACCACACACATCACCACGTGCACACCACGCACACACACACCACACACACATGCAGACAAACACACCACCCGCACACCACACACACCATACGAAACACGCACAGACAGACAGACACACACCAACCACCACACACACCATACATGATATACACACACCATATGCACAAACACGCACACATACCAAATACGCACATACCACACACACCATACCAAACAAGCACAGACAGACACACACGCACACACCAAACACCACACACACCAGACATGACATACACACAGCATATGCACAAACACGCACACATACCAAATACGCACATACCACACACATCATACCAAACACAGAGACAAGACATCCACACCCCATACCATACACGACATACATATATCACATACACCATACCAAGCACGCCCAGACACATGCGCACACACCAAGTACGCACACGCCACACATATTTCACCCACGCCACACATATTTCACCCACACATAACACACACGGACACATTACACACACGGACACCACACACACAAACACACATAAAGAACAGATTAACAAATTGCTTGCTGGGTTTTACGTCATGAGTTGAGCACCCATTTCCCGTACTACATACAGATCGTGGGTTCGAAACTCGACCGAGTCAAATCACTGACATGAGAAATCAATACTTGTCATTATAAGCAGAAGACCAGTGCATCGGTACTGATAATAAATGCATTATTCCGGTGAATAGACTATTTACCTAAGTTAGATAACAATAAATAAATCAGTGATTAAAATAACACTAATAATATGGTATATAATATTAATAGAAAACAAATCCTCCGACGGGCGAGCGGCGGAGGTGGCGCCACCAGTCATGAACCATGGAGGAGGCAGTACAGAGTATCGGTGTATTAATATAATCTGAAATAATTCCCTTCTGCGCCATTATACTCACAGAGTGCGTTATACATCACACACATATATATATATATATATATATATATATAAATATATATATATATATATATATATATATACTAATTAATAGCAATAATATAAACATACATGGGGTGACCTGCGATATATATTAAAGTCACCTGGCATAGTTCACTGAGACGACAACCAAACTCGGAATGTAATGTATGAATGATATCACTGGTGGGATTCCCTCATCACATGACCTAATATGGTGCCTCCCATGACCAAATATGGTTCCCCACAGAACCGGGAACATTGGGGAACCGCTTTCGGCTATGCTTGCACACTGGCCATTCTGGCACTCTCCCATCACATATTCTGTTGCACAACTTGTGTGCTAGGAGAGCATATGTCGGAGTACATTTCCCGTTTCCGTGGGTCCATTTAATGTTCTTAAAAAAAAATTCTTAGTACCCGATTCGAGTAGAAACAGAATATTACCAGAGTTTTTCACACACACGACACTGGCGACTTCCGACAAGTCGCAGTCGTGGTGCGTGCTGTGCCGACAGTCCTGAATCGCAGTCTCAGTGCCGTCACACTCAACCTCGTCAAGCAGAATGTCATCACGTGTGTACCCTCCAGACCCATAGGCAGAGCCTCCAATAGCCGATACAGCGCCCCTAGCGGAAATATCGACACCGGTCAAAGGTCAGCAATATTAATATGAGACATGTTACAGTTGCATAGTCCATTGGTTTTGAGTTTTTCGCATACTATTGAGACACATATTTCAGGTTGACCATTATCAGCTACTGTTCTTGATTTTACCTCGCCTTGAATATATATGGTCTTTGCTGTCGACACGGCGTAAAGCAACCACCAATCAATCAGCAATCAATCTTGATTTTAGAATAATTTTGATTACAAATGGCTAACTTTTGAGATATTTGACATAAAAGCACGCACAATAATTTTAGCAAGTACACCAAAACTCCTGTGGTTGAAAAACAAGTTGTGACCCAGATTCACATATCTCCATGGTCATGTGAGACACTGACTTACTGACCTACTGACTTAATGGGGTATCCTAGAACCTAACTAAGCTATTTTTGGTACTTCACATTAGGGCAAGATTAATGAGAGGTCGAGGGGTCATGAAATTAGCTAACCCTTTTAACAATGTCCGTATAAATTCACTAATTATTCCTTCGATGCTGCCTCAAATAATTAATTAATGCATCAGTATCTAAGTTGGAGACATAGTATATCAAATGTAGGTAACAGTGTTTTGATTTCGAAAATAATAGATTATACTAGATAAGAGAATGCAATTTTAAGGCGGGGACAGAATGTGACCAAATTATGAATGTGACCAAATTATGAATGTGACCAAATTATGAATGTGACCAAATTATGAATGTGACCAAATTACGTCAAGGACCCCATGACTTCTGAAATACCGATGTTGGTGTCCACCCAGCCACTAGTCAGGCCCATGAATTTTCTCGACTCCCGTTTTAAAATCTATTAATCTACAATGATTTTCACCAATTCTGCACTCAGAAGTAGCGGGCTGTGATAGATAAGTATTGGAACAATATAGTTGGCATATCAGATTGAAAACTCAATCAGACGGGATGGCCGAATGAGTTAGAGCATCCGTCTCCCGTGTTGGTAGATCGTGGGTTCGAACCCTGGTCGAGTCAAACCAATGACTTAAAAATTGATACTTGTCGCTTCCTAGCCTGGCGCTCGCCATTATTAAGATAGGGCAAGGACTGGGTGGCTCAGTGTCAGGATAATGTGACTGAGTGGGAGATCAGGTCATGGTGCTGGTGGCCTGGTCTTCCAGTGGGGCAGCACTATAAAGTCGCCATGAGGGCGCACTGTTACAAGTCGCTACCCGTCCTGATATGATCTTAGATGTTGCTAGGAGGGAAAACAACAACAAAGATAGCAAATTCATGTGTCAAGTCCATAACCCAGCCTTCCAACACTTTTTCAATGAGGTTGTTTAGCAGCTTTGCCACCGGACTACTGGAGTAACCACTCCATGAGCTGCTCCTCTGCAGCATTGACAAGAATGAAACCAGTTTGGTTTGACAAGAGTATTTCTCTTAGCTCCAAGATATGACTGATGCACTCCCTTGTCATATCCATCTTCCTGTATGCTTGTGAATCATGGACCCTCACAGCAGAGCTCCAAAGAAGAATATAAACCATGGAAATGAGATGCAACCGCAAGATACTACATATCTCATGCAAAGATCATGTTACCAATGAGGAAGTCTGTGACAAGATCCAGCAGGAAACTGAAGAAAACTGGTCGCAATGTCATCTGTGGTGCCCCAATGACCTTCACGGTTCAGGGATTGATGATGGTGATGTCGATGATGAGCTGCTCGTACTTACCCGGGGAAGCCAAGCTGGTGACAGAGGAGGTGCGCGTCGCTGATCTCCCAGTCGTCGTCACACACGAGCCCCCAGCGGCCCCGCACGTAGACCTCTGCCCGGCCCTCACTGTGGGATTCCCCGCCCCGCAGTCTGAAACCATGTGGGAGGTTTGCGTAGAGTGACCCTTTCTCATCGATACCAAATAAATTTCCATCTAACAAAACAAATACATATATGCCAAGAAAATCCAAAAAACCTAACATAGGCTACTAACAATACCAACCAATTATCTACCTGCTACTGAAATGCAGGCAATCAAATACCTTATCAGCAGCTACTGTGTGGTAAGATAACACCAACACCACAACTGGCCAGCATTGAAAACAAGCCTGGGTACCCGGGCTTATATGCTATGGACAGTATAAATACAGCCTCAAAAAAAATAAAAAATATTTTAAATGAAACTTTTACTAAAGCTGTATGAAAGCATCACATTTGCCAGCAACAAATTAAAGTTACATAGTCCGATAAAATAATTCAATTTTTCGAAAGCAAAACACATGTCTATATTTTACCCTCCAAAGTTAAATTCGACAACACTGGTGCACTTATTAAGCATTTGTTGCTAGATAGAATGTCATACTCCATCAGTTTAATAGAATGTGTTACTGCTGAAGCCTATTGGGTCAGAGTTTTAACAGGCATGTTAAAATTAAGGTTGCCCGTTTACACTTCAAATATCTCCAAAGTTGGTTATTTTGATTCAAAGTTACTTCAAACTAAAGTAAGGTAGATTATAACAATCGACCTACTATATTTATCTTAGAAAATGACAGAAACTAAAAACCATCGGACTATGCATTTTCACAGCAAATATCTCCAACGTTTCCGATTCATAAAAACAGTTACTTCAAAGTTAGCAATTTATCTTAACAAAATTAAGTCACTTAAAAAAAAGAACAAGTTTTTAAATTAAAAAAAATATTTTTTATGGGGTGTTTATGCTGTCCATAGCATATAGGCTTGGATGATCGAGCTTGTTTTCAATGCTGGGCAGTTATCGGTCTGTGTTTCTTAAGATTATCGTTTGTGGTTAGTGATCTATGTTAGTTTTTTTGGATTTTCTTGTTAAGAGTCTTGATTATAATGATCAACCTAATATATATATTTTTTTTAATAACGCAGAAACTCAAACCCATCGGACTATACAGCATTAATATTGGCCTGTTCCTCAAGCAGAGTCACCAATTTATAGAGAAATACTCGTGTTTTGCTTACATTGCTCCATCGTTATAAGCAAGATTATACAGTTTCTACGTGATAGCTTACATCATTTTCTTCATTAATTATTCTGAACATGGCTCGAAAATCAAATTGATATATATATATATATACATAGGGAGAGAAAGAGAGAGAGAGAGTTTGGTGTGTATGTACTGCATATGATGTCAAACCCATGTGAGCTGCATAGCAAACTGCAGTGGGAGACCAGGCCGCCAGCACCATGACCTGATATCCCACTCAGTCACATTATCCTGACACTGAGCCAACCAGTCCTTGCCCTATCCTAATAATGCTGAGCACATGCACCTCTCCGCGGACACTGTGGGGGTGAATATATAAGTTGGATCAACCCGAATGGAAGATTGATTGGTTGACTTGCTTTAGCGTTTATTTGGTTTATTTATTGGGATTTTACATCCTGGCAACATCAAAGGTCTTATCAGGATTGGAACCGACTTGCGACAGTACGCATTCATGGCGACTTTTATAGTGTTGCCCCAATGGGAAGCCAGGCCACAAGCACCATGACACAATTTCCCATTCAGTCACATTATCCTGATACTGAGCTAACCAGTCCTTGCCCTATCCTACTATTCCTAGTAATGATGAGCACCAGCCTAGGTAGTGACAAGTATACATTTTGTAAGTCATTCGTTTGACTCAGTCAGGACTCGACTGAGATTCAAACTCGGGACCTTCCACACTGAAAGTCTGCACTCTCACCAATTCGACCACTGCACCGCCAGCCAATGACGAGGGCGTGTCACCAAAGGAACTTCTGTCACTAACAAAACTTGCTGTGTCATTTTTTTTTTTTTTAATTGTTTTATTGAGGCCGTATTTATACTGTCCATAGCATATAAGCCTGGATATTCAGGCTTGTTTTCAATGCTGGCCAGCTTTAGTGTTGGTGTTATCTTATCACACAGTAGCTGCTGATAAGTTATTTAATTGCCTGCATTTCAGTAGCAGATAGATTGTCTTATTTCTTTTTTAAGTAATTAAGGTTTTATAAACACACATCCTCCGCCATGCTCATGACGTCATTTACCAGACGGGATGGCTGAATGAGTTAGAGCATCCATCTCCTGTGTTGGTAGATCGTGGGTTCGAACCCTGGTCGAATGACTTAAAAATTGATACTTGTCACTTCCCAGCCTGGCGCTCGGCATTGTTAAGATAGGGCAAGGACTGGTTGGCTCAGTGTCGGGATAATGTGACTGAATGGGATATCAGGTCATTGTGTTGGCAGCCTGGTCTTCCAGTGGGGCAGCACTATAAAGTCGCCATGAGTGCACACCGTCACAAGTCGGTACTCGTCCTGATATGACCTTAGATGTTGCTAGGATGTAAAACAACAACAAACAAACAAATGTCATTTACAACAACCTGCTGAATAAACCAAATAAATCGACCACCAACCTAACAAGCTGTCCACTTGCAACGTCCTCATCGCGAATCACGGGGTCGATGACCCGGATGTGCTTGGCCTTGACCTTGACCTCGGCGGTGGTGACTGCGACTTCCGGTGTGCCGGTGGAGATGGCCGAGGCCGGCGTGGTCGTCGCCCCGTTGGGGAACAGGAAGGGGAGTGTCGGCACCGGGATCACCGGTGACCGGTCTCGGTTCCGAGCACCCAGCTTCTTCTCCCCCCCGCGCCGCCTCCCTCCGCCTCCGCCCCCGCGCCGCCTCCCCCCGCCCCCGCGCCGGCCGCCCCCCTTCCGCCCTCCGCGGTCTCGCTCCCGCTCCCGGTCTCGTTCCCGCTCCCGTGCCCGGTCTCGACCCCGTTCTCGCTTTCGTCCTCGATCTCTCCAGCCTCCATGCGCCTCACCATCACCACCCCCGCCGCCACGACCGCCACCGCCACCACCACGACCGCCACCAACTTCGCGATTCCGATTATGCGGCCCTTTCCGGCGACGAACGCCGCCATGACGCGAGGGGACTTCCGGTTGATGATGACGACGATGATGCCGGTGATGGTCGTCCATTTCGGGGTCCTCGCGGTACGTGCCGAAGCCGGCAAAGGGGTCCTCGGGCTCCACAACGTCCTCATCCTTAGCCCACCGCCTTGCTCTAGGCAACTGGGAACCGTAGTGAGCGAGTTCAAAACCAAAATTAAACATTAACCCATCCGATGAAATCAGCACATTGTCTAAACCAAGACACGGACCAAGGGTTGATCCTGCAAATCCAACTTAGATACTGCGGCTACCCATTAAACATTTATTGCAGTTTTTGTTAGTTTTTTTTTTTTTTTTTTACGTCCTAGCAACAGCTAATGTCATTTCAAAATGGGTACCGACTTGTGACAGTGTGCACTCATGGCAACTTTATAGTGCTGCCCACTGGGAGACCTGGCTTCCAGCACCATGACCTGATATCCCACCCAGTCACATTATCCTGACACTGAGCCAACCAGTCCTTGCCCTATCCTAATAATGCCAAGCACCTGACTAGGAAGTGACAAGTATCAATTTTTAAGTCATTGGTTTGACTTCGAACCCACGATCCCATGGTCTACCAACACGGGAGACGGACGCTCTAACTCATTCGGCCATCCCGTCTGGTTTTTTGTTAGGTACTATTACTAGTCTTAGGCTATGCCTCTAACAAATTCAGTAAACAAAGCTTTATGTCATGTATTTAGGTGTGGACACCGAAATTAATTTTGAAATTTTTCCACTGCAAATATCTACTAGGCGAACCTTTTATAATTACTACAAACTAAACTCAATTAAATTATAACGATCAACATAATATCATTATCTAAAAATATATAGAAGACACTCAAAGTCAGTGAATTATGCAACTTTAAATCAAGATGAACAAAGCAAGTGGTCAGAATAACCATTGGATACATTATTCATGTCTTCCAACCTAGCAGAAATATTTACTTAAAGTTGCATAATCCGATGAAAATAAAACATTTTCTAAACCAAAATACTTGCCTTCATTTGATCCTACATATTTAACTTAGATGCTGCTATTACAACTGATAGTAGTTTCATTTCTGTATTAAGGAATTGTACTGTACGGCCGGAAGACCAGTGCTCTGGCGCTGACAAGAGATATTATTCGATGAATAAAATACACTTTAGTAACAAACAAAAATATCACATAGAGCACAGACGAAATCCTTACCTTTTCATCGTTTAAATTTCCAACAAAGGCAAGCGAATTCTCGTTTATTTTATAGCCGGTGATTTCATCTGAAACTAACATTATAGCCTATTAATAATTATATAGATTATATATACATAATTTTATATGAATCTTATGGATGTTTCTTGTAAATATTTTTCTTCTTCGAAATTTTTTTTTCTTCAATGGCGGAATGTAAACCATATTTGGATACATATCAAATATAGACAAATGAAGGTAAATGAATACCCATGCCATTTATTTCACTATCATGATGAAATACAACTACTACAGCCCACTTGACTTGCTACTGGATAGTGGACTATTGCATCTTAGACTGAATTACATTATTTGGTGAATTGAAATGCCTGAAATTCCACAGGAAATAACCAAAGATATCTTGATATTTATCAAAGAAACCGCTACACTGTGTAGTAGCATCCTTGATAATCATTGAAGGATTTAAAATTAATATTGCTAGACCATTAAGAAATATGATGGGCAATGATTTCAAATTGGACTCGACCATTCTCAGGCCTCGTCCAATCGGCAATCACAACACATCTAAATAGGTCAGGATCTTGTTACTGGCCAATCAATGTTCGTTAACCCAATTAGTATTCCAGTTGTTTTGCACATCCATAGACGTTAAACATTTATTGCTGCACAGAAATAATACTATGTCAATTTAATTGAACCTGTCATTACTAAAGCCGATGTTACCCAGCATGTTTGTATGCAAGCCAAAATTAATGTTGTAGGTTTCTCTTCAAATATCTTCAACGTAAGCCATTTAAAACAAAAGTTACTTCAAATTGAAGTAAAATAGATAATCAACCCTATCTATTTGCAAAATAAATGCGGCACAAGCTCAAAACTATCGGATTATTCAACCTTAATGTTGGGGTTTATCTCAGAATGAGCCCAATTTGAGGGTGTTTTAAGCTGACAGGGCGATTATTTGAGGGATGTTTTTTGTTTCTTTGATATATTGCCATTGTCATTTCAATACGAAATAACTAATTTTATTCTTTTGCAGAAAAACTAAACAAACAAAAGTCCATCTGAACTTAATTATATTTCCATAATTTCTATTAATTGTTTACAACTATTTAAAGCTGCACAATCCGATGAAAGCACCAACTTTTAGAAACCAAAATATTTACTGAGATTTGATCTGAGATATCCAACTTAAATACTGGTACACTCATTAAGCATTTCTTGCAGTTTGGCGCTCTTGTTCTATCCTGTTACACTCGAGAACGGGGTAAACAAAGCCTAGGCAAAGCCTATATAAAGCCTATAGATACAAAGCCTATGTACAAAGCCTATATACAAGGCCTATGTCCAGTATTTCCAAAGTTAATAATTTAAAATAAAAGCTACTTCAAAGTAATGTAAAGTAAATTACAATGATCCACCTAATATAATTATCTAAGAATAATATGGCAACAACTCAAAGCCGTAGGCTGATGCAACTTTAATATTATCTCTTTGTAGATTAACCTTTGACATTGGGGGCATTCGCCTGGGCCTCTCTATGCGAATATCAAAATATTTCCTAACAAATTCCTATTCGACTGGGACCGGAAGTGGGTTCATATTTTGCGGATAGAAAGGGCCCAGTCGAATGCCTCCTTAGAATTTGACTTTGGATTTCTTTTTTTTTGTTTAACCCAACGGTGGCTATTTATAACCAAAGTTACTTTCAGCTAAAGTAAAGTGAATTGATACTATTAACCTAACATATGTATCTAAAAGTATTAACAGAGACCCAAATCCATCAGATTACGTAAATATAAATATCAGTTTCAATTTACACGTGCGTTACCCTACACTGCGCATGCAGAACATCGAGTAGCGCCATCTTGAAAACTTGTCAGATTAAAGGGACCAGCTATAGCTCGCTGGGACACTGCGCGTACTCCGACAAATGCTCTCCAAGCACAATCTTGTTTAGTTTTTATGTTTAAATGAACCAAGTATGTGTGGGGAGAGTATGGGACCAGGGCACTGCTAGTCTGAACTGCAATGGCAGTTTGTTGTCTTCAAAATGGCCGCCCCCATAGGCGGCGGCCATTTGCAATGCAAAAGCTGCGCTGTGATGGCTGAAATTGTGCCGCAACAGGCTCACACAGTAACAAGATTTGCTGGTTCCCAGTATGGGCTCAGCTTGTGCCGGCAGTGTTAGGACCGATTACGCCGAAATCTATTGAATGCGATCATATTTAACAGAATTACATACTAAAATAATGAAATTTAATTAAATTAACCTTAAATTCCAAGCGATATTAACGTAGCAGCTCGATCAGCGTCGAATCGCCGAGTGTAAACAAAACAGTGGCTCGAGTGACCCGAGTTGAATAATCGATTACACCCCAATATACAAATCGCCGCCGGCGCATTCTCGAGTTCGTTTGTTTTCCACGCGGCGGATAGCTGGCGACTTTAATAATCAGTCTTCAAGACAATGAGATAGAATTATTATATTATATTTAATCCAAAAAAAGGAGAGGCAATACTAACCTGGAGTCTGCATCCATTCATCGGAAATCACTTCGTGGATCTACGAAAATTGAAACAGTATACAAAAGTAACAAAGCACACACTTCTGCAATATATAGCTTTCTGGAACACATAAAGAAATGGCATCAGTAAAAATGCCTTAGAAATTGTTCAAAACTGATATCAGTTTGAAAATGTTTCTTTAGCATAATCAAATATAAGCTATTTCAGATATATTAAAGATTAAAAGAGATACCCGTTTGAAAATCTGTGCTTTAATGTACCGGTATTCAAAAAGTTAATTAAAATGCGTATCAGATTTATTAGACATCTATCTGAAAATTTGGACTTATACATAGTGTATTCAAAAGAGCCCATTGAAGTATAATAAATGTTAAAAGAGATATCTGTTTGAAAAGTTCTACTTTAATGAATTGGACAAGTTGATTAAAATATATTAAATATTTATTGGAAAAGAAACCAACCAAAACGAAACACCCAACGTGGGATCCACTTGGTTATCTTGATTTGACTTTTAAAGTATATAATATTAATCTACATGATTTCATCAATTCTTCACTTCAAAAGTAGTGGGTTATGCATGACACAAGTAGATGAATGTAATATTAAGCATATTACTGGTCCGGGCCATAGCCTAGCCATCAGAGATATCAGAATCCCAGTTGCCACAGTAATATCTAGGCTTATGAGTTATAGGGTTGCCCATCATTCGTGCCTCCAAGGCTGCGCTGTGTGGGTTAAAGCAAAGACCCTATAATACTAAGACGGCTCACTCCCTATCTCTCCCATGGTAATGTAAATTGTGCAGTGCCAACTTGTGGTGGGTTTGATCAGCCCAGCTGCTGGTTGGTATTTCATGTGTAAACACATACAATTATATTATACATGAGATAGGTAAGTATGAATACACATCAATATGAAATTGCTATGAACAAATACACATCATCATCAGCAAGATCATCATCATCGCCATGATCACACATCTTTCACATTCATATATACATTTATACATATAATATAGCAACTTTTTAACCAAGAGAACAGCCAGCGCACCAAGTGGTGGGTTTGATCATTTTGAGTACACAGTACAGGCTGAGTAGCCATCTTGGTATTATAGGGTCTTTGGTTAAAGCTGCATAGTCCAATAAAGTCTTCCAATTTTCAAAAGGAAAATACTTATCTAGATTTGAACCTACACATCCAATTTAGATATTGGTGCATATTGTAAGTATTTATTTCTGCATAGTATGATGGCATAATAACTTAATAAGTCAATGTAATAAAAGCTGTTACTGCTGAAGCCTGTGGGGTCAGAATTTTGCGAAGTATCCCAGAATTAACTTGGCATGTTTACACTTGAAATATTTCCTAAGTTTTAAAGCAAAGTTAGTTAATAGTAATTTTAAGGTAAGGTAGATTATGACGATCAACCTGATATATTTATCTTAGAAAATGATAGAAACTCAAAACCATCGGACTATGTGACTTTAACTGGGAAGATTCACCCTGTACTTGCAGTATGGGTGAAACACAACCCATTAGAAAAAGTGGTGAAAGGCTAGGTAAATGAAATGAACACACAAATTCTTAATTTAAGAAGCAAAATATATTATTCACATACCTATTTATATTTACCCGCTACTCTTGGAAGAATACTTGATTAAATAACATAGATTAATAAGATTCTAAAACCCGAATCGAGAGCATTTAATGACCGCCATCTTGGTTGTTTTGCATTCTCTCTCATCTCATGAACTTTGTGCAAATATAGATAAACACTGAGTGAGGACCAGGAGCTCATATCCGATTGGTCGATTGATACCAAACAATTTTCGTCCGTTTTTAGACATGGTTGTCATTCACCCTAGATACAAGATTCACCCCGTACTGCTGCAGTAGCGGTGCAAACCAACCTTATCTAAAAGCTGTCGAAAATGCGGGTCAAAGAATTGAGAGCCTAATTTCACAATCTAAGAAGCAACATTTATTCTTTACATATGTATTATTGATAGTCCGCTACCTTTGAGTTGAAAAATATAATATAATATCTAGCTTAATAAGATTTAAAAGTGAAATCGACGGCGTTCTGTGGCCGCCATCTTGTCTTTTTGCATTCTCTCCCATTTCACCAACTCTGTGCCTATAGAAGTATCCATTTGATACTGGAGCCACAGTTTCTAGTTCAGGTTCCATACTAAACCTATTTTCGCCCGTATTTACACTACGTTGTCCTTCACCCGTGTACTACAAGTACCGGGTGAATCTTTTATCTACATTCACCCCTACTCTGGGTAGAGGTGAATATTTTATCTAGGAAGTGCCATATTAATGCGCATCATCCTAAGATCCTCGACGCAGTAGTCAGCACCAAACCAGCCGCACCAAATCAGCCTCAGTCTGGTTGGTCAAACGCCGGCATTAGGGGAAAGTAGCAAAATAAACAACGCCGTGATCTCAGGAGCCACATGTGGCCGAAGCTGTTTGAATGTATAAACCAGCCGGGGAACCGAACATACCCGAACATGTCCGAACATGTCAGGCATGCGCCCTGAACCGACCCGGTGTAGTAAGTTGAAAACACTACCCCACAAAAACACTACGGTAGTGTTTTGAACCTAGGTTCAAAACACTACCATAGTGTTTTGAACCTAGTTGAAGGTAGGTTCAAAACACTACTGTGGCCACGCTCAAAACACTATCATTAAGTTCAAAACACTACCCCTAAGTTCAAAACACTACTCTAAAATTTTTTTTGTAAATGCTGCATATTCAGTTTCATTTGTAGTAGCGTGATGCAGTATGCAGTAAGGTGGGGCAGTAGGGGTTGTTGTTGTTGTTGATTGTTGTTTTATGTCCTAGCAACATCTAAGGTCATATTACTATTTATTAGGGCGGGCACCGACTTGTGACAGTGCACACTCATGGATACGTAAGGCTACGTTATGGTGCAGTCACACTCGGACGTTTCTCTCCAACACGCGTCGACGTGTACACAGGTGCAAAAATATTAGTTTTATTCAAAATTAATAGCTATCAAGAACCCTAACCTTAAAAATTTAATATTGTCTTTTTGGTAACTATGTTGTCTATATGTGTACCAAGCGATTTGTTTCTACGTGGTGTGGTTGTAGAGATATTTCACTTTTTCTGTATTTAATTAAGCACTAACCCTAACCCTAACCCATACCCATACAGAAAAAGGAAAATATCTCTACAACCACACCACGTAGAAACAAATCGCTCAGTACACATATATAGACAATATCGTTACCAAACAGATTTTATTAAATTTATAAGGTTAGGGTTCTCGATTTCTATTAATTTTGAATAAAACTAATATTTTTGCACCTGTACGTATTGACACTATAGTGACAGTGTCTTCTCGGAAAAAACCAAGATGGCCTTCGGGCGTTTGTCACCGTCGGGCCGACGTTGTTTTGTCCAACCTCCCGCCGTCGCCCCGTCGGCGGTTTCCGCCGTCAGGGCGACGGCAGATACTGCCGTCGAGGCAACGGCGGGAGGTTGGACAAAACAACGTCGGCCCGACGACGGTTTCCACCATTGGCCCGACGGAGAGGCCGCCGTCGGGCCGACGGCTGTGTGCTATCTGGGGTGTCACTTTTTAGCGAGACGTCGGGAAGCGTTACGCGCGTGTTCCAATATTATGGCGACGTCAGAAGCACGTCGACATCGCTGGAATAACGTTATGCGAACGCTAGGCAAATGGTTGCTTTGTTGTTTTACACCCTAGCTACATCTAAGGTTATATGATGACGCCACGCCAAACTTTTACCACGACATCATGCTACTGCCGTGTTATGAGTGTTTTGAACTTGGGTAGTGTTTTCAACGTACGTAGGGGTAGTGTTTTGAACTTAACAGTAGTGTTTTGAACCTAAGCTCAAAACACTACGGTAGTGTTTTGAACCTAGGTTCAAAACACTACCATAGTGTTCTGAACGGGGTAGTGTTTTGAACGTCCTACACCGGCAGTCAGTCTGGTCCCCGAGCCCTTCTTGTGTAGAGAGTGGGTCGGTAGAGGTCATACGCCTACATAATATAGTCACGCACGATCGAAAACGAGGCTTCACAGACCCTAGCTTTAATTTATTAAAAGTTAATATGAATAAGCAATGCTTAGGACCGACCACCGCCCGCACATTGGTAATTAATATAATTATGTACATTTTCTGCGGAATTGATATATTTCAATTCCGCAGAAATAGCTGCTTCCTGTTTCTGAATTCTGCTGAAATCATTTTCCCTCTATGACTATGGGTATAAGCGAGTTCAGCATTGTCCGCGCGCATGTGCGGGTCCGATTTCCGGCCGGCGCTGTAGGGATAAACAAAGCCACGTTTTGCACTGCATGTATGCCCATGAGCAATCTTCTTACAGAAAAAGTGAAATATCTCTAAAACCACACCACCTAGAAACAAATCGTTTGGTACACATATAGAAAACATGTTTACCAAGAAGATTATATTAAATTGATAAGGTTAGGGTTCTGGATTTCTATTAATTTTGAATAAAACTAACGTTTCGCACTGCGCGTACCAGCAAACTCAATGGCAGTGACTCATGAGTGAGCAATCTTCTTACAGAAAAAGTTAAATATCTCTAAGACCATACCACCTAGAAACAAATCGATTGGTACACATATAGAAAACATGTTTACCAAGAATATTATATTAAATTGATAAGGTTAGGGTTCTGGATTTCTATTAATTTTGAATAAAACTAATGTTTCGCACTGCGCGTTCCAGCATACTCAATGGCCGTGAGCAATCTTCTTACAGAAAAAGTGAAATATCTCTAAAACCACACCACCTAGAAACACATCGCTTGGTACACATATAGAAAACATGTTTACCAAAAAGATTATATTAAATTGATAAGGTTAGGGTTCTGGATTTTTATTAATTTTGAATAAAACTAACGTTTTGCACTGCACGTAGTCATGCAGTGATGATGCACGTGGGTTTGTTTATCCCGATGACTTCCCATCAACCACCGCGCGCCCGAGATGCTGAACTCGCTTATTGTTTATACCTATATATATATATATATATATATATATATATATATATATATATATATATATATATATATACACATGTTGTTGCGCTTAACAAAAATTAAAAACAATTTCTACACTGTGTTTAAGAAAAAGCTGACCCTCGCCTGGTCAATACTGGGACCCACCTATCACCCCACCCCCACCAGGCGGTGCATGCATCCAGGCGGTGCATGCATCCAGGCGGTGCATGAAATCGTGTTGCACCCCCCCGCCCCACAACAAATCCCCACCTTACCCCCACCCTCAGCTTTAGATAATAGACGGCACCCTGCAATTCACAATACCATCAGCCAAAAGCCCCAGTACAACCAACTAACCGACCAATGACCTCCTACTGTCATAATGAGGGAGCACTTCCCCCCCCCCCACCCACCCATCCCACATCTGTCAGGACGGCCACCTCCCCCACCCCACACCCTCCAACACCCCTCTTCACACCTCAACACCTACTGCTGCCCAGCCACCACCTTCATCAATCATGGTATAGCCCCCTTCTCATCCACCCCCAAACACACACCTCCACAATCCAGAATGACACTATCCCTCTACTTTGCCTTTCCCACCTCCACCCCATTCTCCTAAAACATCACCGTTACTACTACTTCTTCTACTACAGTAAAACCTCTCTAAATCGACCGACCATGGGACCGACTTTAAATTCTTCATTTAGGGAGGTGGTCGGTTTAGGGAGGTGTTTTTATCATTACAATCGTATTGTATGGACGATCATTTGGGACCCAAATAAAGCGATCGATATAGGGAGGTGTCAATCTGTGGAGGTGGTCGCCCAGAGAGGTTTTACTGTACCACAAAATATTCTACAATACATGGTATAGTAGAATCTTTGCTACTACTACTACTAGTAGTAGTACTACTAACTCATGTCTCCCCACCCCACCCTCCCCACCCCTTCCACCACTACCCCTAGCAACCCCCTACCTCCAACCCCCTCCCTCACCCCTCGCCCACCATTACCTCCCCGGCAGGCCGTGACAAGGTAACAAATGACAGCCTTCAGACATGATTAGACCCAGATCCCCGTGTAAAATCAATAACTCTGTTGCAATGTGCGCTGTAGAAAAGAGAAAAGTCAGCAACCACCGCGACTTGTCCACCCCAAATTACTCCGCACCTACAGGTGTCAGATGTGAAAGAGAGCTGGTGAATAATTTGGTGCATTTTCAACTAATAAAAGAAAAAAAACAATGTTTCCACTACCATTTTGTGTAAGCTTGCCAGTGGATCGCCCCTCCCCCAACCAAGAATATAAATACATTTCTGTTTACCTCTAAATGTTCTTTTTTGTTGTACAACTGAAATATGAGAATTCAGTTTATATTATATATGTATATACATATACATATATATATATATAATCTAAAAATGAAAAAGTATTAATAACAAAAAATGTAATCGCAAGAAATCACTGAATACTAGAAAATGATAAAAACACATACATCTTAAGACATCATTTTCTTGTCTAAATAAATATCCTAACAAGTACACAAGTTGTCTTGCGTTTGTTTGGGTTTTACATCCTGACAACATGTAAGGTTATATCAGGACGAGTCCTGATGTGTGATAGTGCACACTCATGGCAACTTTATAGTGCTGCCCCACTAGGAGACTTGACTTCCCACTGAGCAAACCAGTCCTTGCCCTATCCTAGTAATGCAGATCGCCAATCTATATCGCGACAAGTATCAATTTTGCAAGTAATTGGTTTGGCTCAGCTGGCATTCCAACTGCTGACCTTCCACATGTGAAGTCTGTGCTCTTACTGGTTTGGCCAGCACGTCCAGTCATTTTCATTATGCAGAAACACGTATTTCGTTAGCACTATGCCGATACCCGAGAGACTCACTCAGACTTCCCCTCCCTGAAACCTATCACAGTAAAAAAAAACCTGGACAGGATGGTTGAATATGCAGGTTCCAGGTCGAGTCAAACCAATGACTTATCAAATTGATACTTGTCGCTTCCTAGCCTGGCACTCAGCATTAATAGGATAGGGCAAAGACTGGTTAGCTCAGTGTCAGGATAATATGACTGAGTGGGATATTGGGTCATGGTGCCAGTGGCCTGATTTCCCAGTGGGGCAGCACTATAAAGTTGACATGAGTGCACACTGTCACAAGTAAGTACGCATCCTGATATGACCTTAGATGTTGCACAGGAGGCCGCAATATCAATCCCCAGCCGAACCAAACATACAACTAACAAAATTTACACTTCTCAAAAACTTGTCGGATGCTCGGCTTTACTAGGAGTAGGACATGGCATATGGACTGGTTTGGTCAATTGTTTAGATATCACTAAAGCCGTGTTCACACGGGGAATGTAAATCGATTTGTAGAAAGCGACTTGCCTAGTTCGACGCACATTTCCCGTGTGAACGGACGTCTGAGGCGGATTAGGGCTGATTCGATTCATGTGATGCTCGTTAATGTAAACCACCTAAGCGAGGTGGTCTATGTGAAGCGATTTCCTGGTCCGGCGGCGGATAATTTGTGCCGTGTGGACGCATCTGAGGCGGATTAGCACCTCACACGCATGCGCAGTCGACCTTAGTTTGTTGACTTTCCGTCGATCTAAAGCGCAATTATATAATTTAATTAATGAAACTGCTATCTATGCACAGATATTTTTTTCATCATATATTTGTAGGGTTTCACTGCCAGCAGAAGTTTGACGGTTCAAACCAATCGAATCATTAAATACATATCTAGGTCGACTCATTCTCTAGTGGTGACTTGCCTAATCGAAGACTGGCGCTGGTCAGGCTGGGCTTGCTCTGCGCAGCATTCGATTTCCGGTCCAAGTACTGCCCGTGTGAACGGGCCGCTAATTCACCTCACCTGATTCGATTTGTCTAGTTCGCCTCACATTTTCCCCGTGTGAACACGGCTTAAGACACTGATAGAACTATTTCATGCTATGGCAGATGTAAACATAACATTATTAATAGTAGAACTGTTGAAGTCTAAATTAGAATTTGAGACTAGTGAATCACATAAAGTTCTAATGTGGTGATACATTCTGGGAGTTGTTCAAGACCATTGATTCAATGATTGTGATGCATTCTGGGAGTAGTAAAAAAACATATATTGTGGTGCATTTTGGGAGTGGTCCAAAACCATTTACCGTGCTGCATTCTGGGAGTGGTTCAAAATAGCTGATTATGAATCTATAGCCGTGTTCACACGGGCAATGTAAATCGATTCGTAGAAAGCGACTTGCCTAGTTCGCCTCACATTTGCCGTGTGAACGGACGTCTGAGGCGGATTAGGGCTGATTCGATTCACGTGATCTGGATAATGTAAACCACCTATGCGAGGTAGTTTACGTGAGGCGATTTCTCTGATTCGATTTATTTTGCCCGTGTGGACGCACTGAGGCGGATTAAGCACCTCACACGCATGCGCAGTCGACAGACTTTCCGGTCGATCAAAAGCGCATATTATATAATTTAATTAATGAAACCGCTATCTATGCACAGATATTTTTTTTATCATTTATTTTTAGGGTTTCACTGCCCAGCAGAAGTTTTGACCGTTCCAAACCAATACGATTCAGTCATTACATATCTAGGTCGAACCCACACTCTCTGGTGACGGCGTCGTCGAACCCAAAATGGCGCTGGTTAGTCTGGACTTGCTCATGCGCAGATATCCACTTCCGCCTCACGCAGTGCCCGTGTGAACGGGCGCCTAATTCGCCTCACCTGATTCGATTTGCCTGATTCGCCTCACATTTTGCCCGTGTGAACACGGCTTATGATAGAATCTGGGAATTGTTCAAAACTGCCCTGAGGCTGACCCCTAGGCTACTAGTAGTAATAACTATCATGGCTATGAGTATGGCCAGCTGCCAGGATGTTCAATCTGGTGTAGGGCCTCCTGTCACAACAAGCAACACTGCCAACAGCACCCCTCACTCTCACTCCCCTATATCCCCACCACCAGATTGGTTTGGAGCTGTCCCTATGGGGGGTGACCTCACCCCATGAATCAGACTCAATGCAAGTGACAGGCAAGCCCCCATTCACCCACTCACACCCACCGGCCCAACATCCCCAACCATCCTCACTCTCACAACAACACAATACCGCCAAGCCCGAAAGCCCTCTGCATGCATGCGCCTACCTGTCTGTCCGACGTCGTGCCCGCGTCACTCACGTGTCCATGGTAACCGGTGCAGACGACAAGTCTCACGCCCAGCAGACACCACACCAGCGACGACAACAACAATGACGACGACGACGGTGACGACGCTGCTGACGACGTCATCGAAGGGCGACGTCGGCTGTGCGCAGCCGCGGCCGCCATTTTCCGCGCGGTCTGCAGTCTCCGAACTGTCAACTCCTCGCACCAACTCGCCGGGGCTGGTTCCCGAATCACCCAGCAGGCGGCGCCCCGATAGACCAACTGGTACCGCAAACTGGTCCCCTCCTCCGCCTCCTTCTCTTCTGGCCCCTTATCCTCTTCTAATCTGCTCCTGCTCTTCCCTTCCAAAGGAAATGCAGTTGGCTGCCACTGCCCGGCAGACTTTTGCTCGCTCCGCCCGCTCGCCGGTTGCTATGGCAACCTTAGTTTCCAGCTCAGCGCCGCTGTGAAACCGTAGCCAAAACAAACAATGGCGAGAGGTGTGGGGGCGTGGAGGGGTTGAGGGAGGAACAGGACGACGACTAGACAGCGTCACGCACTCTCCCAGCGGATGTTCGCCTACACACCCGCTGGTGGGAGGTGGGGAGTTGATACTGATATGCAACTGGGGATGAGGGAGGAGAGTGTGCTGGGGTGGAATGGAATCGGGGAGGTTGGGGAGAGAGGGCCGCGACCTCTGGCGGCGCGGTCAGTCAATTTGACCCGCGGCCTCTCGGCGGTAATCCTATTGACACACTCACGGCACATAATCTGAATGGGGATTTGGGGGTAAAGGGGCGTGAGGGGTTGGGTAGAGGGGGGCAATGGATGGTCTAATGCGTTTTAAATTATATTCCACGCTTACCAGCGCCCCACCCCCACCCCTCGAGAATGGATTGGGTTCAGAGGAGGTACGCAGAAGAGCGCCACCCCCCCCCCCCCCCGGCCACGGTCGTCCATAGATTATGCTAGTAGTAGTATTAGTAGTACATACGTAGAACAGTTGCAGCATAATTGTTGCTTCACTGAGGACAAGACCTTATTGAGTATTTAGAGGACAGTGAGAGGTGAGCACAGTCCGTTCAAACATATTTTAAGTTTAACTAACCTAATCTAAATGAAATTATGTCCAAAATAAATCCAACTCCCTTGTCCTCAACCGGATGGGTTGGATGTAGTGGGACTGTCCTAGATATGTCCATGGCAGACTTATTTATAAAGAAATAATATTCAATGAAATACATAACAGTGTTTTATAATGTGCAAATACTATATACCTATTTCAATGTTTACTAACATTGTGTATGCGCATGCAGCTTGGGTGCAGAACAAAGGCACACTGCCATTGAGTTTGCTGGTACGCACTGTGAAAAACGTCAGTTTTATTCAAAATTAATAGAAATCCAGAATCCTAACCTTATCAATTTAATATAATCTTTTTGTTAAACATGTTTTCTATGTCTTCCAAGCGGTTTGTGTCTAGGTGGTGTGGTTTTAGAAATATTTAACTTTTCCTGTATGAAGATTGCTCACAGACATTCACAATGCATTGAGTTTGCCGGTACGCGCAGTGCAAAACGTCAGTTTTAGTCAAAATTAATAGAAATCCAGAACCCTAACCATATCAATTTTATATAATCTTTTTGTGAAACATGTGTTCTATATGTGTTCCAAGTGGTTTATGTCTAGGTCGTGTGGTTTTAGAGATATTTAACTTTTTCTGTATGAAGATTGCTCATAGCCATTGACAATGCATTGAGTTTGCCGGTACGCACAGTGCAAAACGTCAGTTTCATTCAAAATTAATAGAAATCCAGAACCCAAACCATATCAATTTAATATAATCTTTTTGTTAAACATGTTTTCTATATGTGTTTCAAGCGGTTTGTGTCTAGGTGATGTGTTTTTAGAGCTATTTAACTTTTTCTCTATGAAGATTGTTCATAGCCATTGAGTTTGCAGTGTGACACTGCGTCGTCCTGCAGCCAAAATGCACACGCACTGACCTAGGTACGTATGCTGACGCCATATGAAATAGGTCTATTAAGTTGGGCTCTATAACGGTCCATGCATGTAATAATAATAATAATAAAATATTAATTCCACATGATCAATGTACACACAAGTTGATATTTATATCAGTAATTTCTTCACATGAAAAAGGAGAAAGCAGAAGTACAATACTTATGAGGTGCTTTCCCCATTTAAAAATAACACAGATACATTGCTTATACAATAGAAATGATAAATAGAAAAATAAAAGTTAAAAGCATCTCAACATTACCCTCAATACTGTAAATTACATCTCAATATTTATGTACTAGACTACTATGTGTTTTCCCTCTGATAAAGCTTAACTATTTTCTTTTTATACATTCGTTGAAACATAGATGTTTTTTTAACATTTGATATTATCGTCAAGTGAATTCCATATTTGTATACCACATGTAGATATATATGTATCCCGTGACTGTAGGGTGCAGTTTCATAGTCTCCTTAGATGACGCTGCTGCGATTGCCTCTCCTGGGAACAGCCCACACGCGTTCCATCGCAACATGTCCACCACAAAATTAAACAATTTCGCGGTGAATATTGCATCGCTTGTGCTGCCGACACGGCGTAAGCTCATCACGAATGAATCAAGACAATTTGGCATAACACTTCTTAAATCTTCATGAAGCTTGTTTCGGTTTTGAAAGGACTAGTTCAGAATTTTAATATATAATTTTTCTGAAGAAGTTATCTACGAAAATTCCCAATATCGAGTGGGTATAAGTAGCTTCCCATTAAGTGTGGCTAATATAACATTTAAAAAAACTCCAAAAAAACACACCATCACCAACAGATTAAAGTTGCATAGTCCGATGGTTTTGAGTTCCTGTCATTTTCTGAGTTAAATATATTAAATTGATTGGTATAGCCTCCCTTACTTTAGCTTGAAGTAATTTTTATTTTAAATGTCTAACTTTTGAGATATTTGAAGTGCAACCATCCACAAATAATTTTGGCAAGCACGCCGTAGGCTTCTGCAGTAACAGGTTCTATTAAATTGGTTCTGGATGCCCTTCTATATGGCGACAAGTACTTAATATGTGCACCAGTATCTAAGTTGGATATGTAGAATCAAATCTAGATAATTGTTTTGGTTTTGAAAATTTGATGCTTCATCAGACTATGCAGCTTTAAGTAATGCAACAAACACTGACACAAATTGACCCAAAAGCGCCATTGACCCCACCTCCGCCCCTGACCCCCACCCTGGTCCCCACACCTTATTCTACTGCCTCTCACCATCCTGGCTCCTAAATCAGTAAAGCCATGCTTAATAATAATAATAATAATAATAGTAACAGTCCCTAAATCCCAGTTGCATAATCACAATGATTTGGAGTTTCTGCCATAGTAAGAAATTTGATCATTATAATCTACTTTACTTCAGTTGGAAGTAACTTTTATTTTAAAGGTTGGCTGGTTGTTGGAGTTTTACATCCTGGCAATATCTGGGTCATATCAGGACAGGTACCGACTTGTGACAGTGCACACTCATGGCAACTTTATAGCGCTGCCCTACTGGGAAATCAGGTCGTTGGCACCATGACCCGATATCCCACCCAGTCACAATATCCTGATACTGAGCTATTCAGTGCTTGCTTTATCCTATTAATGCCGAACGCCAAGCTAGGAAGAGACAGGTAGAAATTTCAAAAGTCTTTGGGTTGAGTCGACCGTGAACCTAACTCCTGACCTTCCGCACGCGAGCCCCGGGCTCTACCCATTCGGCCACCACATCAGGTTTTATTTTAAAGGGTTAATTTGAAGTGAAGCATCAAATTAATTTTTGGGATCCACAAAAATGGTGGACATAAACTCACAACACATAGGCTTCGTTTACCCATGTTCAAGCCTAGCACAGAAGAACGAAAAATTAAGAAATGTTTATCAGTGCACTAGTATACAGAAGTTGGAGATGCAGGATCAAATTAATGCATATGTGTTTTGGTTTAGAAAATTTGATGCTTTCATTTGATTATGTAGCTATAAATTTAAAAGCTTTATTAACTACAATGGTTGGTCGGAGTTTTACGTCCTAGCAAAATCTAAGGTCATATCAGGGCGGGTACCGACTTGTGACACTGCACACTCATGGTGAGTAATATAGGTACTAATTTCTACCTGTTTATATTTCTGATTAGGAAACTAGGAATCACTTACTATGGCTTACTTAAAATATATATTTGATTCATTTAAAAACAATTATTTCTACATGAGATATTTCACAAATCATTGCATTAAATAATAACTGTAAACACACTTAGTGCACGCTTCCAGGGATTCAAATCTGGCCGGGTCAAACAAATGACGTTAAAATATATACTTGTCGCTACCTACCCTAATGCTCGGCATTACTAGGATGGGGGCAATGAGCAGTGGAATGGGAGAACACCAATTATCCATGATTGAAATTTCCCATGCTTAATCAACGAATGTTGTTGAAGATTTATACTGCCTATCATGGATAAGCCTGAATAGGCTTGTTTTCACCATTAGACAGTGCCTACACGAGCCTACACTTTTACCGACCCAAGGGACTTTTAACCTCCCACACCAGGTACATGGTATGAGAGCAACTGGCCTTTGATGACGCTGTAAGTTATACACAGCGGTGGAAATCCAAATTGGTAGAGATGGGGGCACGGGGAATCGAACCACTGACCTTCAGATTAGGAGTCCGACCTAGAAAAAAGTCAGACACTCTAACCACTCCACCACAGAGAACACCACAAGAATGTAATTAAAACTAAACAATTTTTTTTAACAAATTAAGAAAATATAACTAGGCAGGGAATGCTTTCCTAACCGATACCCAGAGACTGTGGTGTAAAATTGATCCTCTGAGTAGCAGCAGGGCAATATACCTTTTCTGTGGCGCATGCACAGTGAACTGTTACCCACATCAGTTCTTCCCACTGCTATCAGAAGGTGTGTTGGTGGTGGAAATCCCCTATAAGACCTTTTCCACAAAACATCCTGTTGCACACTGAGCTATCATCCATAACCATAGTTCTTCCGCTGACATCAAAGGCTAGGTTGGTATTGGAAATCGTCTATTACTGCACTTTAGAATGAACATTGCTTCATAAATAACACATTTAAGTCCAACACCAAATATGAATCAGTTGAGGTGAAATTACTTTATTCACATATACATATATTTACACAGTAAATTACATACAAAATAAGGCAACTGCACAATGCTAGGACTTCCCTGGCCTTTCCTTCCTAGCAAACTTCTGTCGTGCGAAGCGAGCGAGATCTTTGAACGGAGTGTCGGTCTCTCCTTTAATACGCGGTATTCGACATGCCCGACGGACGGATGGTAGCTGGAGTGCTATGTTCTGCACCAACCCGAAGAAACTTGAACTAGCCCAATAGAAAGCCATGCACTGGAACACAGAATGAATACTACTAGTTAGTGTGCCTTTAACAAACAAAACACAACTGAAAAGGATATATTTGATTTTTTTAAATATATATATAGATTTTTTTTAATAAAAAAAATATTAATAATATTTTGATAAAAATATAATATTAACAATATTTTGATGAAAATATAATATTACCAATATTTTGATAAAATTTATTATTTACAATATTTTGATCAAAATATAATACTTACAATATTTTGATCAAAATATATACCGGACGCGGTGGCCGAATCAGTATGAGCACAGGTTTTTCGTGCGGAAGGTAGGAAGTTCGAATCCCAGCCGAGTCAAACCAATCACATTTAAATTTACACTCGTTGCTTCCTATCCTAGTACTAGGATAGGGCTAGGACTGGTTAGTTCAACCCCCCAATAGCCGATGTCTACTTTTTCTGCTGGGGGTCGTTAAACAAACAAAAGGTTAAAGGGCGCATTCCATATACACGTAATGCGTAATGCGAATGCGAATGCGACAAAAAATCGAAAAGCCTTGAAACCAATGAGCTACATTCCATACACGCGTAATGCGAATGCGAATGCGACAGAAATCCATTATCCCGATCGCTCCATGTAGCGATCGGTGCGTAATGCGTAAAGGTGGTGCGAATAGAAAAGCATCAGTCGCATTTGTCCATTGATATAAGGCTGGAGGAGGCGACTGATAATTACGGACAGCCGGTGCAAACATGTAGGTTTATGCGGCGGACCTGTTAGGAAGCAGTCTTCATATTTGGGACGGTCCTAACAACCCTCCAAGCAAGCTAAACTGAGCCATGTTTGGACCGTCCCATTCTTCATATTTCTCATGAAGACTGCTTCCTAACAGATCCGCCGCATAAACCTACAAGGCTGCAGGAGGTGACTGATAATTACGGACAGCCGGGACAAGGTGGTGCGAACAGAAAAGCATCAGTCGCATTTGTCCATTGATATAAGGCTGGAGGAGGCAACTGATAATTAAGGACAGCCAGTGCAAACATGTAGGTTTATGCGGCGGACCTGTTAGGAAGCAGTCTTCATATTTGGGACGGTCCTAACATCCCTCTAAGCAAGGTAAACTGAGCCATGTTTGGACCGTCCCATTCTTCATATTTCTCATGAAGACTGCTTCCTAACAGGTCCGCCGCATAAACCTACAAGGCTGGAGGAGGCGACTGATAATTACGGACACATGTACTTTTTATATACTTCACTGCATAACGCATTACGCGTATATGGAATGCTGGCATTCGCATAACGCATAATGCGTAACGCATAACGCATTACGTGTATATGGAATGCAGCCTTTACTCAATGTCAGGATAATGTTGTTGAGTGGGAAATCAGGCCATGGTGCCGGCAGCCTGGTCTCCCAGTGGGGCAGCACTATAAAGTCAGCAGGAGTACGCACTGATTGAAGTCAATACCCGCCCTGGTATGACCATAGATGTTGCTAGGATGTACAATCCAAACAAAGAAACAAACTCATAAAAATATATGATTGTTTATCAACAATTTTGGACACAAAAACACGTGAGAAGTATGAAGATATAAATTGGCTTTGTTTGTAAATGACTTTAAAATGAAAGTATTCAAATTCATTAGTACAAAGCGTGAATTGCAGATTTTCCTTTTGGTTTCTTTTTCCTTTTATTTATTTTTGTTGGTGTGAGGTGGGGAGATTACAAATTTGATTAAAATAACTTCATTTATAAATATATAAGTACAATGATTTTAATAACAGTCATAACTGTTGTTAATAGAGCGTGGAGCTCTGGGGTGAGAATATGATGTGCACTATTACCTCTTAGACGGAAACTCTGTTCTTAGACCAGACAGTCAATAGTAAAATTAGTTAAATGCTCGCTTCCGTTCAGCAGGTCGTGGGTTCGAACTCCAACTAATTCAAACCAATAACATACAAATTTATGCTTTTCGGTATCTACCCTGGCGCTCGGCATTACTAGGATAGGATAAGAATCATTGGGATGGGGAAGATCACAGTGAACTGCTACCAACATCACCAGACGGGGTGGCCGAATGAGTTAGAGTGTCCGTCTCCCATATTGGTAGATCGTGGGTTCGAACCCTGGTCGAGTCAAACCAATGAAGTAAAAATTGATACTTGTCGCTTCCTAGCCTGGTGCTCAGCACTATTAGGATAGGACAAGGACTGGTTAGCTCCATGTCAGGATAATGTGACTGAGTGGGATATCAGGTATTGGTCCTGGTCTTACAGTGGGGCAGCACTATAAAGTCGCCATGAGTGCGCACTGTCACAAGTCGGTACCTGTCCTGATATGACCTTAGATGTTGCTAGGACGTAAAACAACAACAAACAAACAAACAGCTACCCACATCAGTTCTTAGATGTTGCTAGGAGGTAAAACAACAACAAACAGCTACCCACATCAGTTCTTCCCGCTGCCACCAGAGGGCATATTGATGGTGGAAATCCCTAATACCTTTTCCACAGAACATGCTGCTGCAGTTGAAATGTTCCTCCACCCACCCAACCTCCTCGCCTATTCAATGGATGTAATTACAACGAGAATCTAATTTAACCCCTCGTTATATATTTTGTTGGTACATTAGTTGATTAAACGGGGGAATTTTCGATTGCGGACAATTGGTCTTCTTCATTCCATTGCTCATTGCCCTATTCAAGTGATGTCAAACGCCAGGCTAGATTTAGCAACAAGTATAGATTTTTAAGTCATTGGTTAGATTCAGAGTTTGAACCTGGGTGTTTTGAATCCCGTGACTTACCAAAATGGGAGGCGGGCACTCAGCTCACCGCCCCCCCCCCTCCCCCACCCCCGTCTGGTATACTTACACTTGGGACGCTAGCAGCAATGGGCACCATAACAACGCTGAGACCTCTGAGGGTCCAAGTGAGGCCCTTCTGAAAGCGAGTTGGGGTCCCGGGACGCAGGGCGTGCATCTGGAAACAGCAGGCAAGAAGTCTTTCTTTGTTGGGGTTTACATCCTGGTAACATATAGTCATATCAAGACAGGTACCGACTTGTGACAGTGTGCACTCATGGCAACTGTATCATGCTGCCCCACTGGGAGACCAGGCCGCTGGCACGATGACCCAATTTCCCACGAAGTCACTAAGATACTGAGCTACCCAGTCCTTGCCCTATCCTAGTAATGCCAAGCGGCAGACTATGTAGCGACAAGTATCATTATTGAAAGTCATTGGTTTCACTCGGCTGGGATTCAAGCTCCAACATGATAAAGCTGCATTGTCTTGTTTTGCTTTAGAAAATTTGATGCTGTCATAGAACTATGCAACATTAATAATGCCTAGATTTATCACAATTAACATATGATATCCGACTTATTTTTGCCCTTATACAGTCTGCATTGACGATGGCTTTATACTGCTGCCCCGTTGAGATATTATCATGTCTATCACATGGGAAATTGATGGCATACAACAAAGGCAAGTGATAAATACCTGCAGTATAAGCATTATACAAATATTATTTAATATGGAACCCATCGTGTAGTAATTGTGTTTGCTAGATTCGAACCCGCGACCCTCTCACTGGCACGCTGGTTATGTGGGTACAGCAGCTACAGCAGCCTGGCGTCTGGCCGGGGAGGGGGGGGGGGGTGTGTTTGGCGCGCTTTCCCCAGCTTCCAACGGTTTTCCCCTCCAGTGGGTGCATTTGGTTCTGAACTCTAGCTTTAAAAATTTTTGTATTTAATAAATGGTAGGTCTTTTGGGCCAGCCAGAGTCTCTACTCAATCCAGCTACATATGTCTCCTGTTGTATTGACCTGTAATAACTAAATAATATTATTCATTCATCTTTTACCATGTGTGGCTTCTATTGAGGGCATACCATATTCATGATTCAACATACACACCGATATATAATCTTAGTCCGAGCGTGTAGACGGCGTGATTTCAAACGGGTCAACGCTGAATGCCAAGCCAAGGCCCAGTTGAAATCACTCACCCACTCACGAGGACAATGCCTGGAAGTATTTACAATCATATCTATCGGATTTGTATCGTTGCACAATGTACATAGCTATTTTGTTATAGCTATTTTGTTAGGGAACTATATTTTGGTGGACTTCATATGGTACTCGTGTCATTTGGCTGACAGAAGCACAGACACGCGTCAAAGACAAAGTAAGTCACTCACCTCTATGATGGTGAGGTTAAGAAGCGCCACACTGACTGGGATGATGAAGGTTGTGTCGGCGAGTAGCAGGTTTGGAACCCACCAGAAGCCTTCCTCAGCCAGCCCCGGTGCCGACACTATATTATCTATTAGCAAATAGATTTAATTCATCACAATTAAATCAATATAATTCCGAAAATAATAAAATTGTCGGTAAATCTTTTAAACAAACTTACATAACCAATTAACTTTAAGAAAATTGTAACTCTATCATACTGCTGTTTTAATGTACAGTGCCATGTAGACTTCTATGTAGCGTGGCTTCTGCTAATGAATACACTTTATATTATATTAAATTTACATTTTTACATTCTCAATGATTACCCCCCACACAAAAAAATAAATAAATAAAACTTGGTTAAACATTAGGGACAGAAAATAAGATATTGTGATGGACCGTGTTCTACTCTGTCTGAAGAATAACAAGGTAATGGTGAAGTTCCATCAAACACGTAGCCGTCCCGTGATTTATTCCACCAAGGTCAGAAATAGAAGTGACCTGTCACTGCCCAGCTGGGTCAGATGTAACCTCCAGGCCCATATGCATGACGCGGTGTTAGCGAGCCAAAACTGGTTTTGGCGGGGATTTCTAGGTTATCGGCGAAAACTCAGTACGCAAGCAGCGGTGTTAGCGCAAACACACCGAGCGTAAGCTAACACCACGTCATGCATACAGCAGCAGAAGGTAGTCACTAGCCATGGGTGGAACAGTCCATTTGGTCTGTTACTGCTAGCGTGCTGCCACCTACTGATATTTCTCATTGACAAATTGCTGCAGGGATGCATGAATGCAGGTGGCGTCCTGCTGAGGGGATAGGTTAAAGATAATAAAACAAAAGGAGCAAAGTGGCATACCTTTTCCCTTCATTGGTAATGCACCAGCCATGTTACGAAGTGCAAGCGACAGGCTGATCCACATGGGGATTTGAACCCAGGCAAGGATGGTGGTCTTAGCTGGGTGACAGTTCTCACGTATGTACATATTCTTCATTAGACGCCGCCTCTGAGGATAGAGTGAATTCATACTACCATAAATCTGTGCTATAACTTATAAGTCAGCATTTTCTTATAAGCCACACTGAGTTTGGAATTACATATGTAGTAGTCTGCACAGATATCTCAGGTAAGGAGCCACATAGATAAGTAGGTGTGGGTAGAGTGATGGCATTAGGGAGCCTAGATAGTCTAATGGTTAGGATGCTAGTCTGAGAATAGAAAGAAATGTGGGTCCGAATCCAGTCTTATGGGCATGTCACATTATGACGCTTCTCGCCAGCGCGCCGCCAACGCGCAAAATCATTTTTAATCATCGAGACATGTCAAACTTTTCGTCGTCAGCGTAAGATATTGGTAGCGTGTGCCCGACGTTGTGAGAAAAAAAAAAAAAAGTTTGGTACATCGTCCTGATATGACCTTAAATGTTGCTAGGATGTAAAACAACAAATAAAGCAACAGTTTGGCGCAACGAGCCTCACGCACGCATTATTCCAGCGCGCTTAACGTATCTCGACGAGCCTCTAACGTCACCATAATGTTAGCACCAGCGCATTGAAAGTTTTGTGCAAGCACAAAACTTCGCTGATACCCTGACACGCACCGCCGACCGTCGCCGTCCATCAACGAATACCAATGCGTGCCTAACGCTTCCTGACGTATCCCGACGTTCCGCCAAAAAATCACATACATCGACGCGCGTTGGCAAGAAGTGTCGTAAAGTGACAGCACCATTAGGTGTAATGTTCTCTTTATTTGCACATCACCACCATGAGACTGGTTTCCATGACAAAGATCCTGTACAAGCTATGCATGATGCATGGTTGGTAAACCTTCTGGGTACACATAAATGTAAATGTACACTGCATGTATGCATCATAAGCATTCAACAATGCATGGATGTAAGCTATTTAAAAGACCTCTCAGGCAAAGAGCCACATAGATAGGTGGGCGTGGATAGGGTGATTACTTCAGGGAGCCTCGATACCTTAATGGTTAGGATGATAGCCTCGGAATGGCAAGAACTGTGGATTCGAACCCTGCTCTAGATGCAATATTTCCCATTTTCATCACCCTACATAAGATTAATATATAGAATGACTAACATTAATTACAACAAATGTTATTTGTTGAGAAACAAGCATGCTGGCTTACATTAATTTTGAATTGAGTAAAGGCCTGTTTGTCATTCCAACCATGCAGTTTCTTCCCTCGCACCACTTCCCCCTTTAGTTCCTTCATCGTTTCCTCCATCTCCGGCCGGATGCCTTGAAGTCGCGCAGACATATGGGCTGTGTAAACCGCAAGAGGAACAGTGATGGCTGTCCGCAGTCCCCACGTGGTCATCAAGATGGCTGCCCACCATGGTAGCCCAGTAACAGTGTGGACAGTCTCGAACAGTGACTGTGCAGCCCCTACCGGTGGATAGTCTGGGGAGAGGTAGTATGCTAATGAGAACCTACGACACTGAATAGGATATCCGTACTCAGAAAATATCCCCGGTTTCTTGGCTAACTGGTGTTGTTGTAGAGCGCTTGGTGCCAGAGCGATGTACGTCCGGCTTTGTTGCCTGAGGGAATGCGCAATGAGAAGACGTCCGGCATGATGGCTGCTGCGGAAGGCAAGTGTAGCTGCCATATTGCCCCCACACTACCGCTATTTGACCTGCAGAAGAAAAAAGTTTTTAAAGAGCTATACACAGATTTATGAGAGGAGATCCATGTTCTAGCAAATGCCTTCCAACAGATCTTCAGAAAACTTGCCTCGGACATCTAAGTTTCGGTGACCTTTTCACCCACATAGATCTTCCATCTTGGATGCAACCAAGTATGCAGAGATTACATCATGAGAAATAAAATAGGCACCACTATACTAGTATACAGTTTATTTTGCTTGTGATCTTTTGTTTTAGTTACTGGTACTGCATTGTGCTTAGGTGAATGAATACTTCAATATTAGTTAGATATTCAAGACAAATCCATTATAATATGGATGTATATATATATATATATATATATATAAAAATGTACTTCTTGAATGAGTTGAGCGCTTGCTTCATAGGTGGCGGGTTCAAACCCCGCTGAGACAAACCAATGACATAAAAATAGATAATTGTTGTTACCTAGCCTGGCACTCGGCATTACTAGGATTTGGTATGGAACAGCAGAAGAGGAAGTCTAGTCATACTTAATCATGATACTTGTGAATAAGTAAAGTTGTACTGGTCATGTTACTGTATACATTGCCTGGATTTGGTCAGGAGCAGGGCCATGTGAAAACTTGATGCTGTTCTCTATAGTTCTATTTAAAATAGCAGGTTAGTTCACTAAACTACAAGTGGGCCTGGTATGATGATGGTACAGAACAAGTGGGCCTTTTATGATGATGGTATAGAACAGAAACCTGCGAAGGCTTAGATAAAATATTCACCTTCAGTAGGTACGCGCGTAGTCGTTAGGGGCGCCACCATCGCGATGCATTCAAAATAGTGTCTCCATGAAGTACATTCTTTGTACATACCCACAACTAACTTACTCTCTATGCATCCTCTGTGGGAATATTTGCTGAGATACTTCTGGTTTTGAACATAATTTTGATTCAGATACATTTTGATGTGTTTTTTTAATTAAATATTTTCCGATTTTGACTACTGAAGAATTGACTTTGAAGTTTTCAATCTGGCAAAAAAGACGGTAATGCACCATTAAACTGAATTTTAAGGCTACATCTTGGAAGATTTATACTGCCTATCATGTATAAGTCTGAATAGACTTGTTTTCACCATTAGACAGTTTGTCGATAGAAAGCCCGAGCCTACACTTTTACCGACCCAAGGGATTTTTAACCTCCCACACCACATAGACATGGTATGAGAGCAACTGGCCTTTGATGACGCTGCAAGTTCTACACAGCGGTGGAAATCCAAATTGGCAGAGATGGGGGCATGGGGAATCGAACCACCAACCTTCAGATTAGGAGTCCGACCTAGAAAAAAGTCAGACACTCTAACCACTCTGCCACAGAGAACAGCTACATGCTCTAGCATGGATGTATGACAATCCTGTTTAAATCCAATCAAGAAATGATTTGATAAGAATCCACTATAGAGGGAGTGCACGTGACGTCATCACTCAGCGGTCAGCCATCTTGCATTACGAGCACCCTCCCTAGCCATGTTGTGAATGCATGCAGATGCAGTAAAACAGAGTTTTCTTGTGTTCTGGGAGGTTCTGGGAAGTTTACAATTACATCCAATGTGTTTACTTACAACACTTTAGCAACAACTTCTGAGGCCAAACTGTTCAAAACAGAGACAAATAAACCAACAAATCAGTAAATAAGCACAGCGTATGCAGTTGCAAGCCTTCTGTATGTAATTCAGTATGACCACCGAAAGTTGTCTTGTGACGTCATTACACCCCGTCTATAAACAACTTCCGACGGTACTGGTTGCAGGCATAAATATCATTTAATATGCAGTTCAGTGTTGTCAACTCTCCAGAAATTCCCGTGAGTCACGGAAATTGAAGGTTCTGATAACTTATCAGATAAGTCACTTCACGATTCATGAGCCATGTTCACACGGGCGGTGTAAATCGATTCGTAGAAATCGACTTGTATAGTTTGGGTTACATTTCGTGTGTGAACGCGCGGCTGAGGCGGTTTAAGGCTGATTCGATTCCTGTGATCTGGATACTGTAAACCACTTGTCGAGGTAGTGTACGTGAGTCGATTTCTGTGAATCGATTTATTTTGCCCGTGTGAACGCAACCGACTTACTTGAGGCAGATTAAGGACGTCACACTATATAATATAATTTGGTCTATGAAACCCCTAGCTGTGCACAGATATTTTTTTCATCATTTATTTTTAGGGTTTCACTGCCCAGCAGAAGTTTTGACCGTTCCAAACCAATACGATTCAGTCCATACATATCTAGGTCGAACCCAGACTCTCTCGTGCCGACGTCGATGAACCCAAACTGGCGCTGGTTAGTCTGGACTTGCTCATGCGCAGATATCCACTTCCGCCTTAAACCGACTCAAAGCACTGCCCGTGTGAACGCGAAACACTTTCAAAATAAATCGATTCATATGATTCGCTTTGTATAAATCGCTTTAAACTTTTCCCGTGTGAACACGCCTATGGATCGACCCCAAAATCCCACGAATTCCGTGCAAAGGCACCAACAAAAAAAAAGGTTACTCTCCTGGCATTAGTATTACATATATATATGCAAGAAATGCTCTGGCCTCTGGCTCTGCAGAACTTACGAGATGAAACTACCCAAAGACTGAAGGACTAAGACAAATAAGTGTTCACACTTCCTGTCTACCATTCGCTATAAGACCGTAAGACTAATAATAGCTGTGAATATCAAGTTAGACAGCAGGTACTAGGTAGTAGGTTAGATAAAAGATTCACCCGGTACTTGCGAGTACGGGGTGAATACTTTATCTAGTACTAGGTTATCTATCTAGTACTACTACTAGGCTAGGTAGGCCCTACCCGCGGCTCGGTATTGAAGTAACAAGCTTCCTAAGATTGATCTTTTTTAACCTACCAGCTTGTGTTTTGGAAGCGTTGCGATGACTGTGAAACACAGAACTAATCCACCTTACTTGTCATGTGGATTAATATTACTGACTGCTACAATCTATCAAGATCGCTGACCGGTCGCAGGCCATTCCTGTATTATCGTTCGGTGTGATTTGATTTCCCACCCCACTCTAAAGATGGCGCCACCAGACGAACTGTAGCGCCAAAAATCGTACTCGGTGAATACCAGTACTAAACTAAGGCCAGCTCGTTAATTGTGCGTATTCATTTGAGTAATTTTATTTTATATAACTAGGGCCTATATTATAATTAGGTTGATCATCATGATCTATCTTTACCTTACATCAGTTTGAAGTATTTAAATATGTATATGTATATATATTTTTTTAATCATACACTTGGAGATGCTTGGATGTAAAACACTACAAAATATTTGTGTGCATAGCATAGCCTACATCAAAATCTGGACAGCATAAACAGACTTCGACAGTAATAGGTTCTATTAAATTGACTTAGTATTCCCTTTTACGAAGCAACATATATTTATTACATACATCAGTATTTAAGATCAATATGCTACATAGATCAATTATAGTTTAACTACCATAGTAGTAGAGCTTGAGCGCTAAGCCCTCGGCCTTAATCCTTTTAAGTTGCTATGTCAGATGGCGTTTGAATTAGAATTTTATTTTTTAGATAAATATATCAAATTGATCGTTAAAACCTGCTAATCATTAGTCTTGAGTAATTTTGATGAAAAATGGCTAGTTTTGAAGCAATTTGAGCTGAAAGAACCCAAAATACTTTCACAAGCTTTCCAAAATCCTTCTAGCTATAGGCGTGTTCACACGGGAAAAGTTTACGCCGCTTTATACAAGGCGGATAATATGAACCGAACTAGTGTCGCATCCACACGGGCAGTACTTGGGCCGGAAATCGATATCAGCACATGAGCAAGTCCATACTAACCAGCGCCAGTTTCGGTTAGTCGACGTCGGCACGAGAGTGTGGGTTCGACCTAGATATGTATAGACTGAATCATATTGTTTTGGAACCGTAAAAACCTCTGCTGGGCAGTGAAAACCTATAAATAAATGATGAAAAAAACATCTGTGCACCTCTATCCGGTTTATAGACCAAATTATATAATATGCGCTTTTGATCGACCGGAAAGTCAACAAACTAAGGTCTCGACTGCGCATGCGTGTGACATCCTTAATCCGCCTCAAGTAAGTCGGTTGCGTTCACACGGGCGATATAAGTCGAATCATAAAATTTGGTTCATATAAACCGCCTACACAAGTGGTTTATAAAATCTGAATAATATGAATCGAATCAGCCCTAATCCGACTTAGCCTCGCGTTCACACGCGAAATGTAACACAAGCTATGCAATTCGATTTTTATGATTCGAATTAACTGCCCCGTGTGAACAAGGCTTATGACACTTATTGACGTCTCGCAATGACCATGTGATGGTTGATGACCGATTTCGAATATAGCCTGGTCTCCTGGTATTTTGTACTAATGGCGCCATTGCCCCATCATTTGTTTGTTGGCATTTGATGTGATGTGGGCTGACCTACTGATGTAGTGTTCAAAACTTGTTTTAGGGCTGCATGGTCTGATGAAGCATAATTCTTTGGTCAAAATCAAACCACATACTTACATTTGATCTTATCCACTCAGACACATTATCATATATTTAATTTTACTCACATAGCATAATTAATCAAAGTGGGTCTACATATTAATTTATTGATGTATTTGTGCATCTGTACATAAAACATATTCAATGTTTTATCAAAATAGATTTTAAAAGGTAGCCAGTAGACCGGATTCAAAGTAACCATGGCCAAAAGCATTGATCAGCCACTTGGGATTCAAATTCCTGGGTTTGAACCCTGGTCAAGTCAAACCAATGATTTAAAAATGTATACTTGTTGCTACCTCACCTGGTATTCAGCATTATTAGGATAGGGCAAGGAACGGTGAAATGAAGAAGACCAATTGTCCATGATTAATCAACTAATGTACCAAAAACAACAAACTGGGTACCTTAAGATTTGCAGTCTAACATTTTCCCATGTGAGTTGGAAAAATAGGATCAAATGTAAGTATGTGGTTTCGTTTTGAAAAATTGTTATGACCATGCAACTTTATATCAGCTGAGGCTATGGTGCCAGCAATGCTACCACTGGACATCATGGAACCTGACTAGGTAATTGGAATGAGGGTCAAGGCTAATGAGACCACAAGATTTACCTAATTGGTTAATGGCTTCCCTGTGTGATGTCTTTCCCAAAGTAGTTGTCAGTAGGGATGAGGTAGTAAATTCACTGATTGTTCTATATATGCTGTCCCAAATCACGAGTTAATGCACCAATATCTATGCTGGATATACATAATCAAATGACGATATGTGTTTTGGTTTTGAAAAACAAATATGTCATTGGACCATGCAACTTTAATTGGGTCGTCCATAATTCACAGAGAAAGGGAAGTTTCAAAATATACAAACTATAACTAGGTCTATTCGATCATGAGAAGGGTGAATAAATAAATTTGTGTTGGTCATGTTGGTCCCTTTAAAGTTGCATGGTCCGATGGCACTTGAATTTTTGTCTTATTTTTTAGATAAATATATCAAATTGATCGTTACAAGCTACTAATCATTAGTCCGGAGTGATTTTGATTAAAGATGGATTAGTTTTGAAGTAATATGAGCTGAAAGAACCACAAATAATTTCGACAAGCTTGTCAAAAGTCCTGTGGCTATGACCCAGATTGTCATCTCGCGGTGACCACGTGATGTGAGATGACTCCAGAAATAATGTATCCAGGACATGGCTGCTAGATAACCATATAGAAAACATTCAAGAAGGATGGGTTATGGATATAAATCCATGAAATTGCAATCGAATATACTAAATATATTATTCCGATGCTGCCCGCTTTTTTTGTAGTGAAAAATTGATGGAATCATGTAGATTAATAAACTTTAAAAATGGAATTGACAGTATCTAGTGATCACCGTCTTGTTTTTGCATTCTCTCCTATTTCAATAACTCTACTTCAATATAGAAAAACAGTAGATGATGGAACCAGGAAATCCACCCCTAATTGAGAGTTGATTCATATCAAACCAGTTTTTTACTCGGATTTAGACATAGTTGTCAATTACCTCTATTATGGGTACGGGTAAATATTCTAGTACAAGGGCTAGTAACGGCAGTGAGTGTGTTAATTCGCCACGCCACCTAGTGGAAATTACATGCGTACGAATGCGACAGTGTGAAGAGAGCGCATGCGGCAAAGTATTAGTACATAGCTTCTTGAAGCAGCTATACTGATTTGGTCTCTTTTAATAGACAGAAAACATTCATTTCTATCTGAAGGGAAACCTATAACCGGTCTAGTATCTGAAGGAAATCAGTCAGTAATTGTGCATGTTATTCGTAACGTGGGTAATTTCTGGGCAGAGGCGCGAAACCCCCACTGCCCTGACTTAAACGGCCCGGTCGCGCCATCTCTCGGCTCGCCGACGAACTAGGTCTGAACACTCCCCGTGGAGCCACCTACCGGCTTTACCCAGAATCATGTTACCTGGACACTGGAACAGCGCCACACCCTTCCTGCCAAAAAGACACGTGACTGCGGATTCAATCCCATGACCCCCCCCCCCCCCCCCCCACCACGGTCCCATTTCTACTGCCGCCACCATCCAGCAAGGACTAACACCCCCTCCGCCGTAGTAAATTATGGAAATATGATGGCGACATCTAGTAACAACCAGTCATAGCGGATTCTGTAGCGACTTTCCCGTCAGATGGCTCCACCAGAGCATTCGGAATCACCGACTGAGAGAGAAGTGGACACACTGTAGGCCTATGCTGAATATCAGATATGTCATGTAGCCTACTTACCACCATATAAAAACACATTTTTCTAAACCAAAGCGCTTCCTTAAATGTTATCGTTCTTATTCAACTTCGATTCTGGTCACTTATTGAACATGTATTGCTACATAAAGGAATACGAATTCATTGTTGAAGCTTATGGAGGTATTCATAGCATTTCGACATGCACTCTAAACTTCGCATGTTTTCACATCATAGGTTTCCAAATTTAACCTTTTAAAGTAAAAGTTACTTCAAACTAAATAAAGTAAAGCATAATGATCAACCTAGTGTATTTATTTATTTTAAATATTGTAGAAACTCAAAACATACTATGCAACTTTAACTTCATTGTCTATATAGACAAACATTAGATAACGGATTCACCCGGTACTCGCAGTAAACAGGTGAATACCAGCCCTATATAAAAACGGTCGAAAAAGCGGGGAAATGAAATGAGAGCCTAATTTCACAATATAAGAAGCAACATTAATTTTTTCTATAAGTCTTCATATTTCCCCGCTACCTTTGAGTTGAAAAATATAATAAAATATCTAGTTTAATAAGATTTAAAAGTGAAATCGATGGCGTTTTATGGCCACCATCTTGTCTTTTGCATTCTCTCACATTTCACAATCAATTCAGTCCCCACTGACAGTCAAGCACATTTGACTAAACTGTGTTGATTTTATGGCACTATGCCAACAATTTTACACTGCAAACAGCATGCATGACCTTTTTACCAAAGTTAAACAAGAAGACATTTTAGCTTTTTTGAGGGCAGCTGGTCTGTACCACCTCATATAGTTCATTAAAACAATTTTTATTAATTAATTCTTTCATCTATTTTATTTAATTATATGATTTTGGGCTTTTAAAAATTAATAAGTGTCTATTGACATCTAACTGATAGTATGATTTTACATTATATGTAAAGGCGATGGTTGAATAAAAAACAAACAATTATCGCCGTGAATATGGCCTATGCTGCCGACACAGCGTAAAGAAACCACCAATCAATCAATCACATTTCACAAACTCTGGCCTATATATGTAGCCATTTGATCCTGGAACCACAGTTTCTAGTTCCTGTCCCATACTAAAGCTATTTTCGCCCAGATTTACACTACGTTGTCGTTCACCCTTGTACTAGAAGTACCGGGTGAATCTTTTATCTAGACAAACATATGCCACTAATGTGATAGAAAACACAAAGGTATCACTGTATAATATCTGCTTTGGATATTTTGGGGTCATAGTTGTTTTCATACTGCATTGTTTTGATTACGTTTAGGTGGATGACCTATCTCACTGTTATTGTTAACTCTCTATTCAAATACAAATCAACTATGAAAATATCGATTTGCAAGACGAATTCTGTACATATATTTGCCACTTGATTTATACCGACTAAATAATACTTGACCATGCCCACAATGCTAACGGGACGTTTTCCAGCGTATATAATTCGCTGGTCTAGTCCAATTAAAGATGATTGTCATTTTGACTTTTTGTCATTTTTTTGTTATTATCTTTGTAATATAGCTTGAAGTAGCTTCGCTTTAAAATAACTAACCTAGGAGATATTTCAATTGTAAACATTTAAAATGACTTGTGGCATGCTTGTTAAAAATCTAACCCAATATGTTTCTCTGTGGTGGAGTGATTAGAGTGTCTGACTTTTTTCTAGGTTGGACTCCTAATCTGAAGGTTGGTGGTTCAATTCCCCATGCCCCCACCTCTGCCACTTTGGATTTCCACTGTTGTGTATAACTTAAGGCTGCATTCCATATACGCGTAATGCGTTATGCGTTATGCGAATGCCAGCATTCCATATACGCGTAATGCGTATTGCGTATTGCGTTATGCGTTATGCGTTATGCAGTGAAGTATATAAAAAGTAAACACACAGACACACACACAGAAACACAGAAATGAGAAATATGAAGAATGGGACAGTGCAAACATGTAGGTTTATTCGACGGACCTGTTAGGAAGCACTCTTCATGAGAAATATGAAGAATGGGACGGTGCAAACATGTAGGTTTATGCGGCGGACCTGTTAGGAAGCAGTCTTCATATTTGGGACGGTCCTAACATCCCTCGAAGCAAGCTAAACTGAGCCATGTTTGCACCGACTCATTCTTCATATTTCTCATGAAGACTGCTTCCTAACAGGTCCACCGCATAAGCCTACATGTTTGCACTGTCCCATTCTTCATATTTCTCCTGATATGACCTTAGATGTTGCTAGGACGTAAAACAACAAACAAACAAACAATCACATTTCTCATGAAGACTGCTTCCTAACAGGTCTGCCGCATAAACCTACATGTTTGCACCATCCCATTCTTCATATTTCTCATGAAGACCGGCTGTCCGTAATTATCAGTCGCCTCCTCCAGCCTTATATCAATGGACAAATGCGACTAATGCTTTTCTGTTCGCACCACCTTGTCCCGGCTGTCCGTAATTATCAGTCGCCTCCTCCAGCCTTATATCAATGGACAAATGCGACTGATGCTAGGATGCTAGTCATGTTAGGACCCTCCTTTTTGGTCACACGACTGGCTATATTTAAAAAATAAAAATAAACAATTATTCTCCATACTGCTCTATATATGACCAAATATTGCATTTATATCTATGTACCTTTTTGTATGTCGCATTACGCATTACGCGTATATGGAATGCGCCCTTTAGAGCGCCATTAAAGGCCAGTTGCTCTCATACCATGTCTATCTGGTGTGGGAGGTCAAACATCCCTTGGGTCAGTAAAGGTGTAGGCTCGGGCTTTCTATCGACAAACGGTGAAAACAAGTTGATTCAGACTTATCCATAATAGGCAGTCTAAATCTTCAAGAAAAAACATGCAAAATTAATGTGTGCATGCTTGTCAAATCTCAGTCCCCATATGCTTCATCAATAACATGTTCCGTTAAAGTGACTTTGTATTCCCTTCTATGCAGTAAACAATGTTTACTATGTACATTACTACCATTAGTGTCTCAGTAGGACACATTAAATCAAATCTAGGTTAATGTTTTGGTTGAGAGAATCTGATGCTTTCAGTTTCATTGGATTATGCAGCTTTAATTAAAGTTGCATAGTCCGATGGTTATAAGTTTTTGTCATTTTCTGAGAAATATATTAGGTTGATTGCTATAATCTACCTTACTTTAGTTTGAAGTAACTTTTATTTAAAATGGCTACCTTTTGAAATATTCTAAGTGCGAACATGCAACATTAATTTTGGCAAGCATGCCCAAACTCCAAGACCATAGACTTCTGCAGTATTAGGTTCTATTAAATTGCCTCTGTATTCCCTTCTATGTGGTGACAAATGTTTGATAAGTGTGCTTGGATGTAAGTTAGACATCTAGAATCAAATCTAGATGATTGCTATGGTTTTGAAATTTTGATGTTTTCATCGGACTATGCAGCTTTAAAGTTGCATAGTCCGATGGTTTTGAGTTTCTGACATTTTTCTGAGATAAATATATTAAATTGATCATTATAATCTACTTTATTTTAGTTTGAAGTAACTTTTAATTGAAATGGCTACCTTTTGAGACATTTGATATTAAAACATGTGAAAATAATTGTGGCAAGCACGCCAAAACTCTGATGCCGTAGGCTTCTGCAGAAACAGGTTCTATTAAATCGACTCAGGATTCCCTTCTATGTGGCAATAAACACTTAATAAGTGCATCAGTATCTAAATTAGATACGTAGAATCAAATCTAGATAATTGTTTTGATTTAGAAAATGTGATGCTTCATCGGACTATGCAGCTTTAGTAACAGTATCACACCGCATCTAACAGATATACCCAAAGACAATATAATAATATCAGGGCCTACATTTAAACAGAACCCAGCACTGACAAGTTGACCTGGGTGGTGACCTGATTGATGGGGGTTGAATGAGGCTGCGGATTTGTATACAGTGGTGACCTGAGGGGTCAGGTGTAAAGTGTACAATGTAGTGTGGGGGTGGGGGTGGTGGGGCGTGGGGGGGGGGGTACCAGGTGGTCCATTGTCACCTGTTCTGGGGATATATAGCCCGGTCCCCTCGCCATACCACAAACCCTTTCTACCACGCCCAAACAGCACGCCCCTCCCACACCCTGCACACTCTAAAGCTGCAGCTAGTCTCTGTGGTGCACCCTCCCACCCTGCTACCCACCTCCCCCACAGTATGGTGGGTGGGGTGGGGTAAAGTTAGGGCTGGGGTGCAGTTGACAAGTGTGTCAGAGTTATTAATGGTCGTGTGCAAAGGATATTCATATGCATATAAATGCCTTAGTTCTTATTTTTTATTAAACAAAAACACCACACACATATTGATGTGATTGAAGCCATGGTGGATGTTGATGTTGTACATCCTGGCAACACTCAGACGGAATGGTCTTCATTTTTGGTAGGTTAATGTTCCGAACCCTGGTAGAGTTAAACCAATGACTGAAAAATTGATACTTGTCGCTTCCTGGCCAGTCGCCCGGCAATATTAAGATAGGGCAAGGACTGGTTGGCTCAGTGACATGATAATGTGACTGAGTGGGATATCAGGTCATGGTGCTGGTAGCCTAATCTTGCAGTGGGGCAGCACTATAAAGTTGCCATGAGTGCGCACTGTCACAAGTCAGTACCCGGTCTGATATGACCTTACATGTTATCAGAATGAAAAAATCCAACAACCAACCGCAACACACATAAAACAGACCAGGTAACGACAAGTATCAATGGCGAGTGCTAAGCTAGGCAACTACACCTAAAGGGGCTGTCACATTACGACGTATGACGCCAATACTCACCGACGTATATGATTTTTGACCGCTATGTTGGGATACATTGTTATGCATTGCACATGCGTTAGGCGCTCGTTGGGATACGTCAATGTACATCGAGATATGGCGTCACACGTCAGGGGGTCGGCAAAGTTTTGTGCATGCGCAAAACTTTCGAAGTATGACAACATTCGAAAACATGTAGATTTTACGCCAGCTGTACGTTATGTATACGTTAGGCATACGTCGATGTACATTAGACATACGTTAAACAAACTTTGTGACATTGCACTACCTTGACCTGCCTTAAAGGCGATGGGAACGTACAGTTCACATACTGACAACATATGGATAGCGTAGGCTAAAGTATGTGTAACGTATGTCTAATGTTTGTCTAGCGTACATCTAATGTAGGTCTAGTGTAGTCTAACATACATCTAGCATACATCTAACATAGTCTAACGTAGTCTAACATATGGCTAACATACATTTAGTGTTTCTCCAGCGTGTCTTGATGTATGTAATGTATGAGGCGTAGTTCTAAACTCAATGTTCTGGTAACATATCAGCACTTTAAAATGGAACAGCTGGGTACGGTAATGCAGATAGTCCACAGGGGGGCGTGGCTAGCTAGCATAGATATCTCTCAAGCCTACCACAGTCTGGAAATCAGGGAGGCCGACATAGACCTACTGCAATTCATATTCAGGGATAATAGATTCAGATTTAAAGTGTTACCAAATGGACTGAGTTTGGGCCCCAGAATGTTTACAAAAGTAATGAAGGCGGTCAAGAGCCACCTCAAAGCGAGTCACAACATCTTACTATGCTTCTATATTGATGATACCATCCTAATAGGGAGAACACAGGGGAAGTAACCACCACGGTAAATATAGCGTTAGATCTCCTGACAGAGGTACGCTTCACCATAAATAAGGAAAAGTCAGTGCTCACACTGACGAAGGAGTTACAATTCCTAGGATTCATGATCGATACACTATGGTTAAGGGTATATATACCACAGAAAAAGTGTGACGACCTGAACAGCCTCATTGAAGAGGCGCGAACCAATAACAAACAAAAAGTGGTATACCTGGCGATGTTAGTGGGGAAACTGGTAGCCACGGATCCAGGGAATAAATGGGCCAAAATCAGAACATTAGAGACTCCAGAGGGAACTATGAAGCCCCGTGCACACAACAAAACGTGTCAGGGAGTGTCTACACTTCTGGGTGGGCAACATGGCAAGAGACTGGTGGATGCCTGTATTCACACAGACGCCTCCTCTCATGGCTGAGGCTACACGATCAGACCCACAACACACATTATAGGGAGAAATGGAGTGCATCTGGGAACTAACTAACTGAATATACTATTAACGGTGAGGTTCTGCCCGGGTGTAGAGAATGTAGAGGCGGACTGGGCGTCCAGAGTGTTCACAGATGCAGGGGAGTGGTCTCTCAACAAAAACACAATCAAAATGATTTTCAAAACGTTAGGCACCCCAGATATTGACATATTCGTCTTACGAACAAACCGGCAGCTAAATAGGTACATTACAAGGGAATTCGGTAGACAGGCAGAAAGGACGGATGCACTTTCATTAAATTGGCATAACGTTAACAACCTTTTCTTTCCACCTTTCAGCTGCCTGTCCAGAGTACTGCTTAAAGTGAGGGGAGAGCAGCCGACGGAAGTGCTGATCGCACCGGACTGGCCGACGCAGCCCTGGTTCCCACTGGTGCGACTGCTACCGAGCTATCAGGTAGGGGATCAGGACACCGGTAACATCGACGACACTCACAATCAGGGGTACGGAATGGAAATTATTCCCTCTAGTCAACAAGATGAACCTCATAGCACTGAAACTCTAATGGGCATATTCCGTTCGCTGGGCATGAATGAGGCAACCGTGGAACTCCTAATGGCCTCGTGGGCCAAACCAATGATGAGGCAGTATGCCCTGATCCTGAGGAGGTGGCCACAACATTGTGACAGACAAGGCATTGATGCCAGGAAGCCCACACTCAGAGCAAACTGTTCTCCGAAGGGTCTGCAAATACTACAATCAACACGGTGAAATCACTACTGTCATCCTGATACTGAGCTAACTTTCAGAGAACACCCGCTTGTAAGCAGGCTACTAAGGGGAATCGGGAATCTAAAACCCAGCCTGCCAAAGTATGAGGCAATCTGGGATCCCAGACAGCTGCTGACATACCTGCAGGGTTGGGGCCCACCCACCTGCTAAGTGTTGATCAGTTAAACGGGAGAATGACATGCCTGTTTCCCCTGGCAATGGGGCATAGGCTTCAAGCGTTGGGCCTGATGAAACGGGAGGCATGCAAAATGGGCTCAAGAGCCACATACCGAAAGTAAAATAAAAGCATCATAGCAACAAAATTGCATTGTTTAGTCTATGCTTTTATTTACAGAAATACAAAGAACAATACAGGTATACAGCCGCAATGCAAAGTAGTGACTGGCCCTTGTGGCCTGATTACCATCATAATATAAAATTCTGCTATTAACACGCAGCATAACATGAATTATTATGGCATGAAAGGGCCACGAGGGGCCAGCGGCCCATCCTGAGTCAGTATAGACCCACCCGAGAAACAACTGTATACCAGCATTGTAAAACTACAAAAATATGACGAGAGCTCGACCGGTGCGACATTCAGTATCCGCTGGCCCCTCATGGCCCTTTCATACCATAATAATTCATATTCTGCTGCATGTTAATAGCCAAATTTGATAATATTGCACTTTGTAGTCGTCGCGACGCAACATGTACCTAAGTAACTCACGGGGCCGCCGGAAGGGGGCACCACCAGCGGCCTGTGGGAATATCCGCAGTGCAAGTATGCGCATGCGTGTAGGTCAGCGGTTGGTGTCACATAAGCTACACTCAAGCACTGAGTCGTTGACTACATAGATTACGGAGTTATCTGCTTTTTTGTTTGTTTATATATTTATTACCTCGCTATGCTTTGTTTGTCTGATTAATTGTTTGTCTGATTAATTGTTCAAATTTTTTGTTAAAGCGTTGTATTGATAGACTGGTTACACAGGTTGCAGTATTGATAGCGGGTTAGTGTAGCTAACTCCAAAGAAGGTAGTAAATGACAGAATAATGGCATGGACTATGGGGTTGAGCGCCCGCCTCCCGAGTGACAGGTTCCAGGCTTGAGAGGAATTTCTTGTTTGTTTTACATTCGTTGATTAAATATGTATATATGTGTGAGGTATCATAATTATATGAGTATAAACTCATGTAAGATGAACCTGTTCTTCCATTCACTTGTTGCTTGACGCTCGCCACACTAATACAGGAGAGGCGAACTCCCCTTGCTTCGTCACTCCAAAATATCCACATATTTTATAGTTGAGATTGTTTGTTTGTTTGTTGTTTGTTGTTTTACGTCCTAGCAACATCTAAAGTCATATCAGGACGGGTACCGACTTGTGACAGTGTGCACTCAGGGCGACTTTATAGTGCTGTCCCACTGGGAAACCAGGCTGCCAGCACCATGACCTGGTATCCCACTCAGTCACATTATCCTGACACTGAGCACACCAGCCTATAGTTGAGATGACAGCAGCATTGGCACGGTGTTCACTTCAGGTATTTTATCTATAAAGGAGAAAGATCCTTTTATGTATGGCCAGATTCGTCGTTTATTGGATGGTGGAGAAAAAACAAGTATGTTTTAATGGCCTAGGCACTGGTTTTCCAGCCCTTGTTCATCCAGTTATTCACAATGTTAAAAAAAAAAAATCATTAAAAAAACTTGTTCATTACAATAAAAATAAAAGTAATTGCGATATAATGCTTTCTCATATATATACGATGAGTTAGCCTTATTGTAAAAGTTGATGTATGGTTGGTATTTTTATGGGCAGCTTATTTCGTAAAGCTAGTTCTTTATGAAATTACATTTCTATTTTAGTATTAACTAATCACAATAGTTCCATTTGGAAGAGTACGTTCATTTAATAAATGCTTTATAGACTTAATATGGGGTTTGAGTGTTTCAGATCCCTGGAACATAATTGTATCTTGACTTCACTTTGTTAAAAAAAGAAATCTAACATATTTATTTTCTTTTCGTATTGTCATGGGGGTGATGAAAATGGGAAATATTGTGCCTAGAGCGGGACTCGAACCCACATCTCTTTGCATTCCGGGCCAGTGTGCTAACCATTACACCACCTAGGCTCCCTGATATCTACACACTCCCCACGCCTACCTGTCTATGTGGTTACTGGCCTGAGAGGTCAGTGCAGACCACTACACTCGTCCCCCTGGAATTGTAAGTCTTGTAATGCTTACAATTACATACATACAGGCAATGCACTAACACATACATACACAGGGTAGGTTCAACAACCATACAGCGCAAAGCTTGTACAGGATCCTGATCACGGCAACCAGTATCATGGGGGTGATGAAAATGGGAAATATTGTGCCTAGAGCAGAACTCGAACCCACATCTCTTTGCATTCCGGGCCAGTGTGCTAACCATTACACCACCTAGGCTCCCTGATATCAACACACTCCCCACGCCTACCTGTCTATGTGGTTACTTGCCTGAGAGGTCAGTGCCGACCACTACAGTATTATTACATTCATTGACTAAATAGGATAAATTTAAATTATGTCTTCCTGATTCCAAAACTCCTTGCCATATCCTAATAATGCCAAGTACCAGGCTAGATAACAACAAGTATACATCGTTAAGTCATTAATTTAACTCGGCCAGGGTTCAAAACTGGAGATTCGAACCCCAGCACCTGCCACCCTGGCCACATGGGAAGCAGGCACTCACCTCATCCAGCCAGTTTGATGCAAATTCCAAAGATCTTCAAGTCTCAAACCCCATATCGGGAAGTAACTGTGTACCAGACTGGAGTGTTCTGTACATAATGGTTTGTAAAGGGGATGGGGAGGGGATTTGATTGTTTGTTGGGATTTTATGTCTTGACAACATCTAAGGTCATATTCGGATGGGCACCAACTTGTGACAGTACACACTCATGGCAACTTTATAGTGTTGTCCCACTGGGAGTCCAGGGCCCGTATTCATGTGCTGGTGGCAGGGCCTTAACCGTGGCTAGGGTATCTCCACCCGGCTAACGGTGGAAAATTCTTATTCATGTGCCGGTGCCAGCGCTAACCGCCGACCGTAGCCTAGGCTAAGCTACCCCACTTTCAAATCACGGGTAAGGGAGTAGCCCGAGAGGTTAGTGAGCGTGTGTGGGTCTCAATCTATTCAATGTGATCATATTTGACAGAATTAAATATGCAATAAGTGAAATTTCATCAAATTAACCCTAAATTCGAAGCGATATTAATGCTGCCGCCGCATCGGCGGTGATATTAATATTTTCGAATCGGCGAATGTAAAGTAAACAAATTGCCGTCGACGTCGATATCCATACTGTCGAACGTCAACTAAACATGGCCGCCGCCGTCGCCGCCGTATCGGCAGCAATATATTAGGCCCAAATCTATTAAATGCTGTCATATTTAACAGAATTACATACGCCATAAGTGAAATTTAATCAAATTAACCCTAAATTCGAACCAATATTAACGCCGACGCTGCATTGGCGGCGTTATTCATATCGTCGAATGGAGGGAATTCCCAGATCTATAAATAAACTCACGGTTAGCTATGCGCGGCGGCTTGGACATTGGTGAATACGACTTGACCTATTTCTTCAACCCGCCGCTAACCGCGGATAGCTACCCCAGAGCTACGCCTGGCACCACTACATAAATACGGGCCCAGGTCGCTGGCACCATGACCCGATTTCCCACACAGTCTCATTATCCTGATACTGAACTAACCAGTCATTGCGCTATTCTAGTAATGCCAAGCACCATGCAGGCTCAGTACTAGTAGCGACAAGTATCAATTTGGTAAAATCCTTGGTTTGACTCGGCTTGGACTAGGGTTCAAACTCGCGACTTTTCACATGGGAAGCCAGCACTATTTACCGATTCGGCCACCACATCAAGTAGAGCGGGTGGGGGTGAGGGGGGGGGGGAGAATGTTTTTATTGATCCAAAGAAGAACAACGCACCCAGACTTGTCAGTTCGCGTGTCAGTTTAAGCTAGCATTCCTTACACGCGGTATGCGGCATGCGGCATGCGGCGTGCGGCGTGCGGCGTGCTTACGGGATGGGTCCTTTCACCCACACCCACACCCACATCCACACACAGTGTCAGGTTTCCTCACCACTGTTCTCTATGGCAAACGCAGCAGCATTCGCATTCGCATGCCGCACCGATCGCTACATGGACCGATTCAGTATTCGCATGCCGCATGCCGCATACCCCATGTAAGGAATGTAGCCCATAGGCTTCGAGGTGTTTTGATTTTATGTCGCATTCGCATTCGCATACCGCATACCGCGTGTAAGGAATGCGCCCTTTAGGGTTGGACCGATAAGAACTAAATAGCAATTTCATGACTAAAGGGCGCATTCCTTACACGCGGTATGCGGTATGCGAATGCGAATGCGACAAAAAATTGAAACGCCTTGAAGCCTATGGGCTACATTCCTTACATGCGGTATGCGGTATGCGAATGCGAATGCGAATGCATTTTCCGATCGGTCCCTGTAGCGATCGGTGCAGCATGCGGTATGCGTCAAGCTGGGTGCGAATAGAAACCTGAGTCTGATGTGTCCATTAGTTTAACACCAGGAGAGGCGACTGAGCATTACGGAACAGTCACACACAGGGGTGCTGATTGGAAACACATGGTGAGCTGGGCACCCGGGAGACATACGGTTAGGGGAAAGCTAAAAATGCTACCGTATGCACAGAAATATGAATACTTATCTATAATTTGGTTATAATAAAGGTAGGAACCCCCATGTGACGTACAAAAAGTTACATAGATATAAATGCAATATTTGGTCATATACAGAGCAGTATGGAGAATAATTGTTTATTTTTATTTGTAAAATATAGCCAGTCGTGTGCCGCATACCGCATACCGCGTGTAAGGAATCATGCCATTCGCATACCACATGCCACATACCGCATACCGTGTGTAAGGAATGCTTGCTTTAAGCTAAGATTCCTTCTACGCGGTACGCGGCATGCGGTATGCGAATGGGAGGATTCCTTCTACATGGTATGCGGCATGCGGCACACGACTGGCTATATTTAAAAAATAAAAATAAACAAGTATACTCCATACTGCACTGTATATGACCTAATATGGCATTTATATCTATGTACCTCTTGGTACGTCACATGGGGGTTCCTACCTTTATAATTACAAAATTATAGATAACTATTCATATTTCTGTGGCTATGGTAGCATTTTTACCAACCCGTAACCCCACCACCACCACTACCATGTTTCCCCTCTGCACCCTTGTGTGTGACCGTTCCGTAATGCTCAGTCGCCTCTCCTCCTCTAAAACTAATGGACACGTGCGACTGAGGTTTCTATTCGCATATCGCATGCCGCATGCCGCATGCCGCACCGATCACTACAGGGACCGATCGAGTTGCCGCATTCGCATTCGCATTCACATACCGCGTGTAAGGGATGTAGCCCATTGACTTCAAGGTGTTTCGATTTTTTGCCGCATTTGCATTCGCATACCGCATGCCGCATACCGCATGTAAGGAATCTTAGCTTAAAGCATCAAATTAGGCCGAATTAGTGCTCCCGCTAAATAGCAATTTCCGGTGGAAATAGGGGTTATGTTTGTATATTTGGTGGTGAGATGTGTGTGAGGGGATGTTAGAGTGGGTGGGTCTGGGGGTGGGAGGGGGAGTGAGAAAGGGGGGGGGGCCCACTATGAGTTACTCTGTATGGTGGCACACAACTACAACCCCCCACAAAATATTTAGCTCACATGTTTAAAGGCAAAACTACTTACTGGACGACCAGACGGGATGGCCGAATGAGTTAGAGCGTCCGTCTCCCATGCTGGTAGATCGTGGGGTCGTGGGGTCGAATCCTGGTCGAATCAAGCCAATGACTTAGAAATTTATACTTGTCGCTTCCTAGCCATGCGCTCGACATTATTAGGATAGGACAAGGACTGGGGTGCTCAGTGTCAGGATAATGTGACTGAGTGGGATACCAGGTCATGGTGCTGGCAGCCTGGTTTCCCAGTAGGACAGCACTATAAAGTCACCATGAGTGTGCACTGTCACAAGTCGGTACCCATCCTGATATGACCTTAGATGTTGCTAGGACGTAAAACAAAAACAAACAAACTTACTGGACGCAGTGGCCGAATCGGGAAGATTGCATGCGGAAAATCCGGTGTTCGAATCCCAGCCGAGTCAAACCAATGACTTATAAAATTGGGACCTGTTACTACCTGGCCTGTCACTGACTGACTCAGCATTACTAGGATAGGTCATGGACTGGTTAGCTCAGTATCAGGATAATGTGACTGGTCTCCCAATGGGATAACACTATAAAGTTGCCATGACATCCTGATATGACATTTGATGTTGCTAGGATGTAAAACTCAAACAAACAAACACGCAAAGCTAATTTCTGGATATTAAATTATTTCTCAGAAAGGTGCTGCTAATTTTCTCCAAGAGGGAAACAATTTACGTGCATTTAACAATGAACTGGCGCCATCTTTGCATAATTTGAAGAACCTGGTTAACGTTAGACTGTATGGGAACATGGTATAGAGGATTTCCACCACGAACCCACCCTCTGATGGCATTGGGAGAACTAATGTGGGAAGTGTGCAGCATGCTATGTACAAAAGGCCTTATAGATGCTTTCCACCACCAACATGTCTTCTGATGACAATGGCAGGAATTAATGTTGTGGTATTAACTCAGTGTGCATCATGTTTTGTGCAAAAGATCTTATAGACGATTTCCAGCACCAACCTGTCTTCTGATGACAATGGCAGGAACTAATATTGTGGTACCACACCACAACTCACTGTGCAGCATTTCTGGTGCAAAATGTCTGTCTTATAGAACATTTCCACCACCAACCTGTCCTTTGAAAGTTTGATGACAGTGGCAGGAAGTAATGTTGTGGGGAGCAGTCAAGCCAATGACTTAGAAATTTATACTTGTCGCTTCCTAGCCATGCGCTCGACATTATTAGGATAGGACAAGGACTGGGGTGCTCAGTGTCAGGATAATGTGACTGAGTGGGATACCAGGTCATGGTGCTGGCAGCCTGGTTTCCCAGTAGGACAGCACTATAAAGTCACCATGAGTGTGCACTGTCACAAGTCGGTACCCATCCTGATATGACCTTAGATGTTGCTAGGACGTAAAACAAAAACAAACAAACTTACTGGACGCAGTGGCCGAATCGGGAAGATTGCATGCGGAAAATCCGGTGTTCGAATCCCAGCCGAGTCAAACCAATGACTTATAAAATTGGGACCTGTTACTACCTGGCCTGTCACTGACTGACTCAGCATTACTAGGATAGGTCATGGACTGGTTAGCTCAGTATCAGGATAATGTGACTGGTCTCCCAATGGGATAACACTATAAAGTTGCCATGACATCCTGATATGACATTTGATGTTGCTAGGATGTAAAACTCAAACAAACAAACACGCAAAGCTAATTTCTGGATATTAAATTATTTCTCAGAAAGGTGCTGCTAATTTTCTCCAAGAGGGAAACAATTTACGTGCATTTAACAATGAACTGGCGCCATCTTTGCATAATTTGAAGAACCTGGTTAACGTTAGACTGTATGGGAACATGGTATAGAGGATTTCCACCACGAACCCACCCTCTGATGGCATTGGGAGAACTAATGTGGGAAGTGTGCAGCATGCTATGTACAAAAGGCCTTATAGATGCTTTCCACCACCAACATGTCTTCTGATGACAATGGCAGGAATTAATGTTGTGGTATTAACTCAGTGTGCATCATGTTTTGTGCAAAAGATCTTATAGACGATTTCCAGCACCAACCTGTCTTCTGATGACAATGGCAGGAACTAATATTGTGGTACCACACCACAACTCACTGTGCAGCATTTCTGGTGCAAAATGTCTGTCTTATAGAACATTTCCACCACCAACCTGTCCTTTGAAAGTTTGATGACAGTGGCAGGAATTAATGTTGTGGGGAGCAGTATACTCTTAGGATTGCATTATCACGTCCTTGCGATATGCTGTCGTCTCCCCACACTACATAAAGGCTCTCCCTTCTCTCCTCTCTCTCCCCTCTCTCCCTTCTCTCCCCTCCGTCCCCTTTCTCCCCTCTCTCCCCTCTCTCCCCTCCCCCCTCCCCCCCTCCCTCCCTCCCCTCCCTCCCCTCTCTCCCCTCCACTCCCTCCCCCTCCCCTCCCTCCCCTCTCTCCCCTCCCTCCCCTCCCTCCCCTCCATCCCTCCCTCCCCTCTCTCCCCTCTCTCCCCTTCCTCCCCTCACTCCCCTCCCTCCCTGCCTCCCCTCCCCCTCTCCCCTCCCTCTCTCCCCTCCCTCCCCTCCACCCTGTCTCCCCTCTCTCCCCCCCTCTCCCCTCTCTCCCCCCCCCCTCCCTCCCTCCCCTCCCTCCCCTCCTCCCCTCCCTCCCTCCCGCAACCGCCCCACCCCACAAGATACAGACACTAAATCGGTAACAATTAGGGTAGTTTGGGTCTGTGTCCCAAGTTTAGTCTTTTCCACACTCAATAGTGTCCACGCTCTTGAAATTGTATAGCTTTGGGCTGCTGCACACTTTATAGTGCTGACAACTTGGCCTGATCTCCAACCCAGTCACATTATTATATCAATCCATGGTCTATCTTGAGCGGTGCTAGTTTTTCAAGTCTTTGAATTGATCCCATGACCGGTTCGTCCTGTCGCTCAGTCTGCAGCCTTTTATGTTTGTAGTTCTGGGTCCCCGTAGCTGCCTTGAATGAGGTGTAGGTCTGTGTGTGGGTATTGATGTGGCCGAGGCTATGGCTGTGGCTGTGGCTGTGGCTGTGGCTGTGGCTGCGGTTGGATCTATGGCTGTGGCGGTGCCGGTGCCGGTCTGACAGTGGCAGTGCTGTGGCGGTGCCTGTGGCAGTGGAGGTGGTTTTGTGTGTGGCTGTGCATGTGTCTGGCCGTGGCTTTGGCTGTAGCTGTGTATGTGGCTGTGGCTATGTAGCAGTGGCTGTGGCTGTGTCTGTGGTTGTATCTGTGGATGTGTCAGTGTATGTGGTGGTGGCTGTTGCTGTAGCTGTGGGTGTGTCTCTGGCTGTAGCTGTAGCTTTGGCTGTCGTTATGTCTGTAGCTGTGGCTGTGGCTATGTCTGTAGCAGTGGGTGTGGCTGTAGCTTTGGCTGTGGCTATGTCTGTAACTGTGGCTGTGGTTGTATCTGTGGCGGTGGTGGGCCGCGGTGCTGTGGGGGTGTTGGTGGTGGTGGTGGCAGTGGTGGTGGCGGTGGTGGCAGTGGTGGCGGCGGTATCGGTGGTGGTGGTGGTAGTGGTGGCGATGGAATTTTCGGTGACATCGCCGGGTTGAACCGGGTTACATTTATTGTCGGCGCTGCGGGTTTATCAACTTGCACCATTTTCTGACAGAGAAGACAAAATAATGCAAAACCACTTCCGACCTTCTATATCATTCGTCCTGCGTATCCAGGTCAGGCCCTAAGTATTTGGGTCACAGCTGTTCCGAGATAACACTTAAAACTGCTTAATTAAGGGCTGCTTCAACGTTTACCTAATTTTCATTTACATAGCATTATTTATGATTGTGTGTTTGTGTCTGTGTGCAAATTCTGGCCTTGCCATGTACAGCATTAATAGCGCTGTATCTGGCAATTGCATGTATTGTATGATTTTTAAGCAGCTATGACGTCACAATGCAGTGTGTTATGCCAACTGTTTGACGTCCTCCCCACACTACCCAACATAACACACCACCCCACCCCACCCCACCTCACCTCACACCACACCATGACACACAGCTCAACACACAATCTGCCATCATTTGCTTGTTGATTTAATAATAAACAAATTTAAAATAGGCCCGTCTATACTAGTAAGTATGTCAGATTCCGCTAGGGGCACACCAGAAACTGTCATTGGGAAAATGTTCCTGCATTTTCACGATTTTGGCCTTGATTAAAGTACTTTTGCATTGGAATATTTTCATAAATGTTATATCTCTGGAAAGAACATGAACTAATCTCACCGAAAATATGCATTAAAATACGAAAATCAAAATACTTAGACCATAGAAAGCTGTTACAATGTTGCAAAGGTCACAGTTTATTACAATGGTGAATCCAGACTAAATTTAACAATTAAGCCGACATTAGAAATGCCATAACCTTCTCCCCTATCAAGATATTTTCAAAATTACAACATATTTGAGTTTGTGTCAGCAAGATCTGCCGAAAGAGCTTAAATGTATACTGTTTGTTGTGTTTTGAAATTTTAGCTGATCTACCTATCTATAGCTTTTTGTTGGTGCAGCATTTTTATGGGCTGCTTTGATAAAAATGAATAAATGTGGGGAAAGCAAAGTTGCGTATTAACGGTCAATTGTTTTAAAAGATATAGGAATTGACTGATGGATTACAGGTGCCTTGGAGAATTAATGTAGGCGATGGGACAATGGCATTGACATCAACAATTTTGGAAATATTTAAAACACTCATAAAACAATATTTTGAAATATTTACTGAAATGTTTCATGTATACGGAATCTCTGGTTGAAGATTAAAATAATCAGGGATGAAAGATCTCCGCGATTTCGTGGATTTCCGGGATTTTTCCTGTAGCTATAAGTGTATACTAATACGTTGCGCCCATCCTGATATGACCTTAGATATTGCCAGGACTTAAAACCCCAACAACCAACCAACTAATACGTTATTTCACGCTGCAGCACCATCAGTGTATACTAATATGTGGTGCAAACACCGCAGCATTAGCAGCGTATACTACTAATGCCTTCAAACGCCGCAGCAGGGTCAGCGTATACCGATATCTGGTGCAAATGCCGCAGCACTAGCACTAGTAGCAGCATATACTACTAATACATGCTTCTAATGCCGCAGCACTATCGGCATATACCGATATGTGGTGCAACTGCCACTGCACTAGCAGCGTATACTACTAATACATGCTTCAAATGGTGCAGCACTATCAGCGTATACCAATATGTATGAAATCACACTTCCGGGAATTTTCAGTGATTCCCTGACAATGCTAAGCCTATGGGAGAATATCAGCATTTCCGCTTTTTTTCCCAGAGACCACTTTCATCCCTGAATAATGTTATTACTGTCATTGGCAATCACTAGCATCGATACACTCCACAAAGCTGAAATATTGGTTGCTATATCAACATAATAATAACTTTTGTAGCATGTTGCTGATGATACACTACATCTCTCTGTGGGAAAGTAGCAATCTTTTTCTAGAAATGCTTGGAATTGTCTTTTCCCACCAAATACTTAGCAGATTTTCCCTGAAATAAAGAAAAACAATAACACCGCACATTAACCCCAACTTCAAAGAACATTTTTGTTTGGCTCATATATAAACATTAATATTTATATTTATACATACTACTAGAAAGGACTACGCTCTATTATTGGAACAATTTGTGGTACCAAGCAATAAACCAGCTGTTGGCATTTATATCACAGGGAGAGTGAGCGCCAAATAAAAAGAGAATAATCTCAATGATTCATAACGGTCTGTAACTTAAGTCTGTTTATTTGGCTCACACCAGTCTGGAATCACTCAAGAGGTAGTGCAAGTGGTCACCACACAAAACACCTGCGCACCACACACTGCAACTCCCTACCACACACTGCAGCTGCCCACAGCACACTGCCACTGAGTACCGGTGTGGTGGTTTCAGCGTGTTCCCGTGCTCAGATGTGTCCCGTTGCTTCTGCGCATGCGCGGATTTCGCATCAACTCGGGTCACCCCAGCCACTTATTGGCGCATGCGCACATCCTACAAACTCGGGTTGAATAATCGAATACGCCCAGGTGGACAGTTTGTTTTTTTTTTTTAATAACCGATAAAAGTACAGCAAAATAGGATTTAAAGTATTGTATCATGGCCCAGTTTACCTATATTTCCATTTCATTAATCTAAGTTATTCTTTTTTTGCACACGGGACGTGTATTTGTCGACTCCACTCGCGTGTTCTATTTGAAATTCGGATGACCCGAGTCGCCCGGTTCGTGTTAATCGATTACGGCCATGTTTACTAGATTCTGACGCATGCGCAGAAGCGAGGGACACGTCTGAGCACGGGAACACGCTGAAACCACCACACCGGACATGGCAACTGTACCACACTCACTGAAGCTGGTCCACACACACCGCAGCTGCTCACTATACTACATCTGCTCACCACACACTGCAGCTGCTAACTACACTATATCTACTCACCACACACTGCAGCTGCTTACTATACTACATCTGCTCACCACACACAGCAGCTGCTCACTACAATACTTCTGCTCAACATACACTGTAACTGCTCACTACACTACATCTGCTCACTTCATACTACAGCTGCTCACTACACTACATCTGCTGACCACACACTACAGCTGCTCACTACAGTACATCTGCTCAACATACACTGCAGCTGCTCACTACAATACACCTGCTCACCACACACTACAGCTGCTCACTACAGTACTTCTGCTCAACAGACACTGCAGCTGCTCACTACAATACATCTGCTCACCACACACTGCAGCTGCTCACTACACTACATCTGCTCACCGCACTGCAGCTGCTCACTACACTACATCGTCTCACCACACACTGCAGCTGCTCACCACACACTGCAGCTGTTCACCTCACCACATATGGTCATCCTACACTGCAACTGCTCAGTACTCTTCATTTGCTCACCATTCACTGCACAGTACACTACATTAGCTCACCATACACTGTAATTACTGCTACACTGTATCTGCTTGTCATACATTGCACAGTACACTTCATCTGCTCATCACACACTGTAGCTGTTCCCATCATACTATAGCTGCTCACCACACACTGCAGCTGCTCAGCATACACTGCAGCTTCTCGCCAAAAACTATAGCTATTCACCACACATTGCGCCTGCTCACTGCATCTGATCACAGCACACTGCAACTGCTCACCATACACTTCACCTAGTAAGTAGACGCTGCAACCATTTACCACACAGTGCAACTGCTCACCACGCACTACAGCTGCTCACCACACACTAGGTCATCTCACCACACACTGCGACTGCTCACCACACACTGCAACTGTTCACCATACACTGCAACTGCTCACCACACACTGCACCAGCTCACCACACACCGCAGCTGCTCTCCGATGAATCATATACATGCTAACCTATATATACTGTGCTGATGGCATCCGGTATAACAAGAATGAAGGGTTGTCATATAAAAAGTTATGATATATGCCGCCAACCAGCCTGGCATTATAATTTCCAATTTGTCTTTTTCTTTTCAAAATTAAGCCATGAAATGAGCTCTTCATTATTGTGATTGCCACTTAAAGCTAATCTATGCAATTGACTTCAACATGATTTATGACTTCATGGAAATCCACAAATTCTATGGTTTCCTCCTCAAATTAGATATATCCTGGTTAAAGGTGCAATAACATGAGCAACACAACTTTACTTATTCATGATTATCATGATCAATTTGTATAGCATAAAACAACCTATTTTATGGGAGTTATCTATTCATGACCTTACAGGTATCTGTGGTCATGCTGTGGCTATTAGAGTCATTCAGCACTCATGACACTCCTCAGTTGTTAGAGTGATGTAGTATAGGGAATAATTACATACTTGAAACGTAATGCGAATGCTACCATTATGCCTTATAACTTGGGTAAGTCCATCCTTCCCTTCCCTGTGTGACGTCACAGAACTACTAATAGTACGCTATGGGATACTGAGTCTGGATAGAGCATTTACTACCTACTTGGTTCAAGCTCAAAAAGCCTATTCTAAGTGCAATGCGATTGATCTTTTTTTTATATAAATAAGTTGTTACGATACATCGAATATTCAATCAAGGAATACATGGGAAAACCACGTGACCAGTTCTGTAATTGTTGTATATATTATTACCAACTTGCATGCATCGTAAAGGACATGGATGGGAGGGGCACCAGCCCCACCTTCCAGTATGTAAGTTGACACTGCAACCCGGCGGGCTGTGTCACAACTTTAGTCCCGGTGTTGCAGTTTCCGAGGCACACCAGTTTGCCAGGGACACATCGCTTCTGCGCATGCGTCAAAATCGAACAGCATCGTCACTAACCTTATAAATTTAATATAATGTTTTTGGTAAACATGTTTTCTATATGTGTACCAAGCGATTTGTTTCTAGGTGGTGTCCTTTTAGAGATATTTCACTTTTGCTGTATTTTCTGTATGAAGATTGCTCACGACCGTTGACAATGCCTTGAATTTGATGGTACGCCCAGTGCAAAACATTAGTTTTATTCAAAATTAATAGAAATCAAGAACCCTAACCTTATAAATTTAATATAATCTTAATGGTAAAGATATTTTCTATATGTGTACCAATCGATTTGTTTCTAGGTGGTGTAATTTGAGAGATATTTCACTTTTTCTGTATGAAGATTTGCTCACAGCTGTTGACAATGCATTTGAATGGATGTGTCCCTGGCAAACTGGTGTGCCTTGGAAACCGCAACACTGGTATTCAAGTATTGGCCAGAGCCAACAGAGCGGAGTCGTATGGGAAAAGCACTACAGGTGGCGCCAGGTTTGTGTTATGCTGCATATATTGGCTGTAGGTACTACTAATATAGTAACAGTAGGAAAAGAATGGTCAGTTTTTTGTTGTTGGTACATTAGTTGTTTAAGCAGGGGAAATTTCAGTCGCAGACGACTGGTCTTCCTCATTGCACTGCTCCTTGCCCTATCCTAGTAATACCGAGCATTAATTTTTAAGTCATTGGTTTGACTCGACCAGGATTAGAACCCATGACCCCACGATCTACCAGCACGGGAGACGGACACTCTAACTCATTTGGCCATCCCGTCTGGTTATACCTGCAAAATAGATTATACAGTACATATATTAACGTGCTATGTAATTCATGATGAGAATAAAATTAACAAAGGTGATTAATCAATTTAGGACAAATTCGGTACATTAATGTGTTATATAGTTCACGCTGTGAATATAATTAATGAAGGTGATTAATTAAATTATTACAAACTCGGTTATTTCTAGCTAATGATAAACAGAATGGTAGCGCATGGTAATAAATAATCTTCCGCCATCAAGGTTAGAAGAGTAACCTATCACAAATTGATATTAAACTAGACTTGACTGCTATGTGGCCTTGTCTAGTTTGATATTAAAGTTGCATAGTCCGATGAAGCATCAAATTTTCAAAACCAAAACACTCACCTAGATTTGATTCTAGATATTTATCTTAGATACTGGTACAGTTGTTAAGCATTTGTTGTCACATAGAAGGGCATGGGGAGTCAATTTAATAGAACCTGTTACTGCATAAGCCTATGGCGTGCTTGCCAAAATTACTTTGGCATGTTGTCACTTCATATATCTCCAAAGATAGCCATTTAAACTAAAAGGTACTTCAACCTAAAGTAAAGTAGCTTATAATGATCAATTTAATGTATTTATCTCAGAAAATGACAGAAACTCAAAGCCATCGGACTATGCAACTTTAATATGTGATAGGTGTACCCTATAACCCTAACTGTGGCGTGAAGCCATTTAAAGTTGCATCGTCCGATGGTTTTGAACTTCTGCCATTTTTCTGAGATAAATATATTTAATTGGTTGTTATAACCTACCTTACTTTAATTTGAAGTAACTTTCATTTTAAATGGCTAACTTTTGAGATATTTGAAGTGCAAACATCATAAATTGATTTTGGCAAGCATGCCAAAACTCTAACACCATAGGCTTATGCAGTAACAGGTTCCGTTAAATTGACTCAGTATGCTCTTGTATGTGGCAACAAATGTTTAATATGTGCACCAATATCAAAGTTAGATATGTAGAATAACATCTAGGTGAGTGTTTTTGTTTTGAAAATTTGATGCTTCATCGGACTATGCAGCTTTAAGCTGCGCAGTTCAATGAAAGCAGCAAAGTTTCAACACCAAGACACTTATTTGTATTTGATATATATCCAAACTTAGGTACTGGTGCACTCATTC